>JAEPRC010000410.1:0-38889 GCA_016758945.1 Mucor plumbeus
TATCTAAAGTTTCAATATTATTTTTTTGTATTTGGCTCATTTTAGGTTTACAATTTCTACAATAAGTATAAGCTCCTAAAATAATAGCTTCATCATCGTTATCTAATTTATCCATACATTCTTCGCACCAACTAGTACCGCACATTGCATATCTTAGTTTTGAAGCATTTCTAGGGTTGTTGGGTATCTTTATTTTATCCAAAATTATACTCAATAAATGTAAATTCCTGAAATATGAGTTTAAACATTTGACAGATCGCTCATTTTCTGATAAAGGACAAACGCTTCAATTTTAGCAACACAACTTGGCTCAAAATTTGAAAATTAATTATATCAAGTAGTTTAGTGTGTGTTTTACATTTATTAGTAAAAAACTGTATTTTTTTCATGCTCTCTTTTTGTAAATCGTAAGAATGTGTAGTTGTTTCACCAATATCGCATGAATTGATACTTCAAAAGACATAATTGTCTAATTATATAATATGTCAAAAAGACTACAAATATTACAAATAATAGTATGAGAGATACAAGAACTCTTTTAATAATGTGTAATAAATAAAAGAGTTTACAGAGTATCTCTCCGTAACAAAGATCAACCTGTGATCTGGTAATAAAATAGCTTTTTTTTCATAGGCCACATTTGTGAAACTTACTACTTTTGTACCAATATCTAATGCACAATCATATAGTATATCTTTTTCTGCCTTTTAGCATTAGATGTATAATTTTTGAAGAGGGGGGGAGGTTAATAAAAAGATAATATTTAGTGTGGTATTTTGGCATTTGGAATGCTTCGAATTATTTTCTGGGGTTGTTGGCAATCATAAAGCAAGTATGGTAGTTGTAAATTGAAATGCAGTTTTTACAAAAACGTACTCTGAATGATCTAATAAAAAACAATATAAAAATATACCTGAAATTTTAATGTATGCTTCTATACTCTTTTTTAAGCTGTAATATTATTTCAATGCGTACAATAATTATGTAAAAGTCAAAATGTATGTAGCATTTCTTTAGTAGAATTAAGGCATACGAGTCACGTATTATACTACCAGCTGGAACGACATAACGCCAAGCAAGCTTTGTAAAGCTTTAATTGGCCATATCTAGATATTTAACTTTTTTGCTTTCATTTAGTTTATTTTAATATGAGTGCAAATACGAAGTATAATTTGAAAAATCCAGGTAAGCTATCTATATTGAGACATTAAATCTAGTTTTATATACTAAGCAAGGAAATTGCTTGTAAACTACCAAGGTGTGAAGCGTATCATGCAAGAAGCGAAAGAATTAGCTAGTGAAAATACCTATGAATACAGTGCACATCCATTAGAGGTTGGTAACCATGGATACCACATTTGTATATCAAGTCTAATCGCATTTGGATTAGGACAACATTTTTGAATGGCATTTTACAGTACGTGGGCCTAAAGATACGGATTTTGAAGAAGGAAGGTCAGTGAATATTTGCATAACCAGCATGAAAATCAACTTTAATTGACATTTCATGTTAATTAGATATCATGGACGTATCATTTTACCAAATGAGTATCCTTTCAAACCTCCCGAGTTGATTTTTTTGACAGTATGTTTGATTTCTTTTTCTGGAAATAATATCATTATTGTTGACAATTATTCGTTTGTAGCCTAACGGAAGATTTGAATTAAATACGAAGATTTGTCTTAGTATTACAGGATTTCATCCAGAGTTTTGGCAGCCTGCGTGGGGAAGTAAGTTTTAGTGTTATTGATAAGCAACATAAAGCTTAAACCTTTACTTTATAGTTCGTACAGTGTTATTAGCAGTGATAGGATTCTTTCCTACTGAGGCAAGAGGAGCAATTGGTGGATTAGACTACACAAAAGAAGAGAGACGTCGATTAGCCAAAAAGTAAGCAAGTATGCGTAGGAAAACTGTGAACGTTTGATTTTAATATTCAAGTAGATCTATTGGTTGGATTTGCCCTATTTGCGAAGTAAATACAAAAGATGCTTTGAGTGAAACTCCACCAGATGTACCAAATAAAAAAGAAGATTTACCAGAATTCATGATTACATACAAGCCTGAAAATGACGAAAAAAAGGAACAAGAACAGACGGTCAATCCTGCTGAATCCAGTCAAAGTACAAGTGATAATGCTCAAGCAACAATGCCTAATGCTAAGCCAAAGGATGAGAAAAATCCAATTGTGGATTCAGAAACTACTGCGGTAACAGATGTTCCTCAAATAGTACAAACTCAGGTTTTGTCTATAGATACTTCTACTACCAGTACTGCCTCTAATATAACCACTACTCCTCATAGTACAGGATCTCCTGTTTGGTTGGATGCACTGATTGCAGGTTTAGTTTCATTTATTGCTGTCCTTGTTTGTCGTAAATATGTTTTTTAAATAAATATACCCTTTTTTTCAATATATATATATATATATATATATATATATGTACACATCTGAAGTTTCTTATAGAGATTGAGTCGAAATGCAGTATAGTATTAGAATTTAGTATTAACCGCAAGTATATTACAGTAAGTATGTATACCTATACATAACAAAGATTTTTCATAATAATAAAATACTTTTGTTCTACGTAATTCGAGTATGTTTTTAAGATTCCTATTCTATCAAATACCCAACAGCTGTGCTTTATATATATTGGTGCATAATGGAGTAGAAGCTTATTATATTATTTATATTATTTATATGTGTGTAATGTGAATTTTGCACTAAACTAACCTCTATACTTCAGGAAACTGTAGGCAAAAGCTCTATCTTTATCTACTTACTAAATTAATCTGTCAGGAACACTTTTAAAAAGTTTACCATTTTTTTTATTTACCAGGAACCAACACCAAATGTTAAGGACCTCAAATCAATGATAAACAAATTAAGTGGCAATAGATTTCTAAATCTAAATTGAATACAAGTTCATAATAACGATAAGTTAACCATTAGCTGAACTCATTTCTAGAGCGATTCTCCTTAATTTCATTCCACCAAACTTGTAAGTTCAACACTAAATTAAAACTGCACTAAGCTTACACTAATTGTATCGCTCAAAATAGTTCAATAATACGGTTAAACATATAATTTTTTATTTATAGTAAATTTAATAAAAAGACCAGTGGGCACGTAGCATCTTTGATATGCTTTATTTGCCCTGGCCAGATCAAAAAAAAGTGATAAGGGATAGAAAAAACCCAATTGGGATTATTGGGAAAATGCAAAAGTAAAATGTAATAAGAGGGTGATAATAAATATATCAGAAATTAGGAACTATTTGTGGAGAGTTGTTGGACAAAAAGATTACCGGAATTGTAGGCAGGAACCGGGAGTTGGTTATGGGCCAGATAGTCCATCTCATGGAGTATTGAACAGATAACAGGCCAACGGATAAGCCATGCAGTAATTGAGAGCTTTAGGATCTTCTTTGTTTTTTGTGGTAGTTTATTCAGCAGAAAAGAAAGTGGATCCTCAATTGTTTGTGGTAGAAACAAACGAGTATGCATCTGTAAATATTGGATGCTGTGTCGTTTGTTAAACAGCTCAGACGGGTGGAATGGACAGGGTTGTGGTTTACCTAGAGGAAGCCAACCAAATCGCCATCGTAAGCAACGGTCTCTCTCTATACGAGTCATTGGAAGCCGGAGGATGGGATCTACTGCCAGCTCTGGTCGGCAGCAAGCAAGTAGTTTGGATAGTTCAATAATACAGTTTATTCACTTCAAATTCAGACGAAAACATTATATTTTTGGACGAAACAGACATAAAATTTAGACGAAATAAAAATGAAATTTAGATAAAATAAAATTAAAATTTGTATTAAATTAGTGTCAAATTCACACTAGAATGAACTTAATTTGAGATAGATATGCAGATTTAATCAAGCAATGTATATTTCTGGATCATCATTTTCTTACTTTTAAACGCCGAATTTTGGTAACGTTAAAAATTGCAATAGATAGAAACAAAATGTTAGCAGTTACATCAAATCAATACATAGTTGTATGATATTTATTATAGATTGATTGCTTGGATACCCGGTTAGTACCTATGATACATCAAAGACTCTTAATGTACATCTTCTCCACATGAAATTGTGCTTTTTTTTAACTTTCTTTTTTTTTACATTCTACCATCTACAAATACTGATAATGTATAAATCCTTAATTCTAAATAAGATTCAAGCAGTAAAGGCGAGTAGAGAGTCAGGTATAAATTATAAAGTTTTCGAAGCCCAATTTCTTATTTACAAGCATTATTGACTTAGGGGAGCGGCCGCAGCCAACATGCAAGGACTGCAAAGAAATTGGTCATTACAATAAAAAATACTATAAATGTAAACTTTTTAAAGAGGACAAAGCAGATGATGGTGAGTAAAACATAAAACAACTTATAAGATTTCTAGCTATTTTGATAGTCGGTACAAGCAAGAAACTACAAACTTCAGCAATCAAGAATGTCAAGAGAGAAGCAAAACGCCAGAAAGTGATAACAGATCCCAATGTTCGTTGTATTAACTGTGAAGGTACTGGCCATAAAACATCGCGCTCTTCAGATTGTCCCAGACATATATTGTCTAAACTTGAAGTTATGAATTAAAATTTGGGAACTGGATTCCAATCATTTACCCGAAAGCTTCCTTTTGACACATGTGTAAAAGAACGATACAGAAGTGTACTCAAAGATAGAATCCTCTCTGCAAGTGAAGATGTTCGACAATTGCTTTTCAGAGCACAAATGTTTGTAAACTATTTCATTATTCTCCATTCAAATGAAAATATTCCAGGTTGCATTTATCGACAACCTTTCTGGTATTCTATCTGTCAGTTGGTTAATAATAGACGCGTTACAAATTCCAACGTGCTTCCACCTGGTATGCTTGATGACTGGAACAACTTTAGAAGACAACATCCGACTATTCTATACAAAGTAGACTTGGCTAGTGGCAATAGCCAATGCTTATCAGAGGCATGCCTTCAGGTGTCAGTTACTTATTCGAATGCTGTAGTCGAGACTTTTGAACAGAGAGTAATGTCTTATTTATATTATTTGGTTCAGAATATTTATATGGTAAGCACAAATAAAAAATTTTATTTACATTATGAAATCTCATACTATTGATTCGTAGTCAATGAAGCCTGACCAAGTGAAGCTCATTGTGAAAGAATATTGCTATCAGTATGTTTGTAGAGGTGAACCTAAATGGCCTGCTAGTGTTGCTCTATCAGATGATTTGAAATTAAGAATTAGGAATGGATGTGATTCATTACGTAATCATACAACTGAATCCATATCATTGAAAAGTCTCTCTGCATCCCCAGGCAATTATATTCGCTGTTTCTCATATATACTTTCGGCCTATGAAGAAGAACATAGAAATCATTCTCCTTTTGATGTAAGACGACTTCCATTACCCAGATTGTTTAGTATTTCACCAAAGCCATCATGTCGGTGTAGATTTGTTAATGTTAGTGTAAATGCATTATCTTGCTTTGTCAAAGAGTCTCTTCCAAGGGGTTATGAAAATCAACTTCAAATGTTTCATCGTGTATTTGATTTCACTAAATTACGTTTCAAAGAGTAAGTTTTTTAAAATATCTTTATAAAAACAAACTAACATTATCTTGACAAACTATAGCATATCTCAATTAAGAGCAGATGGTGAAAATACAGTTTTATTCAATAATCTCGTTAGATCCGACGGATTTGCAGTTGATTTTATATTTAATAGAAAGAAACAAGAGTCTATCATTGGTGGCCATGATTTGACATTAGAAGATTTCACATATGAAGAAGTTGAAGGTGTTTATAGGCCTGTATTTATCGATCCTGGACGAAAAGCTGTATTTACTGCTGCAATTGGTTTGGGAGACGATCATCAAGTACGGAGATGTAGTACTAAAGAATACTATGATTTAACAGGTTCTACCAAATACTCAATAAAACTACAAAGGCTTAAAGATGAAAGGGGTATAACACCAATTGAAACAGATATGCCTACTACCAAAACTTGCCAAGCTACAGTTTACCTTACTTACACAACTTATATGCTACTTCATAGACATACTTTGTTTAATTTCTATGGTTTCCAAAGAGCCAAGGACAGGTTCTTTCTCTACTAAGGTCGCCAAAAGGCATCTCAAACCATGGTGAATATGTTGGTTAATGGCAGTAGTAAGTATGATAGAAAACAGAGAAATAGACGTAGAAAGAAAAGAAAGAGAAAATTTATGAGAAGGCAGAATAAAAATAAGAAGAAGATACATATTACCACCATTACCAAGTAAGTTGACGAACTAGCATTTATGTAATACATCAGTTAATGCATTTTATGATGTAGGCGTAAATGGAAACCATCAAAATTCCGGCAAGATAAAACAAAGGTTCCTCTAATTGTTTTTGGTGCAGGAATGTTTGGTAAAGACTTGGTAAAACTAAAAGGTAACCAATGTGGAGTAACTGGTATTCTCTGGCGTGCTTTGAAAAAACGAGAAAAAGAAGGAAATCTTTTGGTAGTTACAATTGATGAATTCATGACTTCAAGAATCTGTAACATATGCCATGAGGACTCATTGAGAAAGGTGGACGGTGTCAAAGGCCACAGTGTTCTTGGATGTCAAAACTGTAAAACACTGTGGCAGAGAGACATCAATGCTGCCAAGAACATGTTATTAATTTCATCATTAATATGGAATGGTAGTGGTCGTCCGGAGATATTTTCTCCTAAAGCAAGAGTCTTATTATAATTCGTATCGCCGTAATAAACACGGTTTTCTCTATAGGGAGATTTAGATCATTACAGGTATGTCATAAATATTATTACTATTAAACTGAAGACTAATTTCATATTTTCCAAATCTCTTTTCTCTCTTTATCTAAATTTAATTTTCGCAACATACAAATTTTATTCTCATTACATCCGAACTTTATCCTCACTGCATCCCAATTTTATTGTCATTTCATCCCAAACTTTACTTACTTTGTCTGAATTTAAAGTGTAAAAACTGTAGCTGATCTAACATCTTATTTACTAATCCGACTTAAAATACTTCAATACTCCAAGCTAGCACCTCATAGTTTAAAAATAAAAATATGGCTTGTTGCGGTTCGAAAATTGCATGATTAAAAACTCATATTCCAAATTTCAATGTTCCTGAATATAGTATAAATAGCAATAGTAAATCATAAATAGTAAACAAACATTTTTACCCATTTAACTACAATACTATATAATTTTCAAAATAGAAATTTAATCAAGTAAAGAGATATTACTTATTTTCATGAAATTGAGAGGGTTTATATATTATCTGGTTTGAGGAAATGATGGAGTGATAAGTATTGTTGTGGATGTTAATATTTAATAGTAATTTGTTTCTGTGATATGATATCGTATTGGAATACCATGCTGAAAGATCATGCTGCTGGAAACATGGCTCGATTGCTTATTTATTGGCCAAGTTCTCGGTTCTTGAGCTACTGTTTACTTTTCACATTTGAAATCCGATTAACAGTGATACATCATTACCCTGCATCAGCTTAGAAACAGTAAGTCTTTTAGCGAAACTATAGATATTACACTTTTAATAAGTATTCATGACGTTGAGTGATTAATCCTGAAAAAAAAAAGAAAAGTAAAATTGTTTCTTGATTTGTTTGGATTAAATTGAAGTATCTTGTATCTCTAGTAAAAACCTCTATAGATTTGAAAAAACCAACGTACTAGTGCATATGTGGAAAGAGTATAAAACGTATGTTGCAAGGGGAAGGCAGATAATTAATTTCTAAAGTATGATCATCTATTGTTTATTGGACCTGTGTGTTGTCTCGTGGTTCTTTCTTTTGTTGATTGATTTAGACGCTTTCTTCAATTTATTTGAAGACGCATATGTGCCGTAAGTTGCATCATATCTCGACCAATATAATTTTATAAATTTCTTTGAACCAAAATGTAATGGTCTGTAATTTTGAACCCATAACAAAGGTAGATAATATACTTATAAATATATTATTTTTGTTATTATAAATTGTTGATCACTAGGTTAATGAGGTTGGTGTTTTTATTTGTAAATGAAGTATTTATTAGTGAATAAATAAAGATTAAGGGATAGTAAAAAGGCAGATAAATCTACCAACAATCTTGGAATAGTTTTCTTGTAGTATTTATATATGAAATAAGGCAAAATTCTGGATGAACGTAACATAAATTGTTTGACAAACTCATTACACAAGGTTAGATGAATCTTCCCAAGTTTTCCAAGAGGAATTAAAAACTTTCCAACAAATTAAATATTTGTAATTTGGTGATGTGCTCTTATGATTAAGAATTGCTTGTGCAGTGGACTTACATACTAAAAAGCTTGATAAACATAAAATAAATCAATTACAAGTATCACTCAAAGAGTTCATGTCACTTGAAATATTAAAACACAGCAATAATAAACAAATATTCAAACTGAATACAGTAAAAAATATATGCGAAAAATACACAATACTTTTAAACCAATACATGTCGCGTGAACGATAGCACTCTTGATCGCAGAGCAATTGATTAAACATATGACATATATACCAAAAAGTATTTTATCCAATTCAATAAATAACAGCATTCGCTAAACAACCGAGCGCAAGCGAGCTCGAGCAATATAATCGAGCTGAAATGTCAAAAAGGGTCAATAGAAATAATCTTGCCAAAATATCACACTTTTATTAACAATACATTCAGAGGTTGTATTTATCTGCTTTCATTATAACTAATACTAGTTTTATTATTATCCTAAGGACATGATGTCGATCATCGTGGAGGACATGATGTGAATCATGTGTGATTTAACGAGACTAGTTTAAAAAAATAAATTCAACGTAAAAAGTACCGTTTATTATGAGCTTATAGAGAGGGTTTATATACTAATTAGATGAGTGGATTAAATGTGAATAATGGTGTAATTAGAATAAACATATGGATATTGTGTGAATATAATAGAATCATGCTTCTATAGTCCCATAGTAGCATGATGATAACCGCATGGAATGTAGCATTGTATGATTTGCATGTCAAACATCATGGTTTGACAAATACTCTAAACTGGTAATTCGGTAATTCCTAATTCTGATAGATCAATGTGAATTCACTTAAATTTACAATAACACCGATTATAGACTGGAACACTGGATTTACGAGCATGATATAGATATTGATACAACACGAGTATTTTTCGAGCATTGAATATTTTAAAATAATACAAGCAAGCCGAGTCTAAGCGGTTGTACAATTAAGTAAACTTCAGTCAAGCATTTTCAATTTAAATAGCAAACATTCAAGCATAAGCCAAGCATTAGCCAGTTTCATAAGAACTCAAGCAAGCCGAGCAAGAGCACATAAGCAGGCGATCAAGTCCGAATGCAAGCGCAAGGATTATATTAGATGATAAATATAGTATAATAAGGAACAACTCATGCTAGAACACTTTTTACAACGTTGTCCTAAAGACTGTACCAAAAAAAATCCCTTCGAAGAGTAGATTTACAACATAGCAAGCTTCTATTACGGAATCCGGATTTCAAACTCCGTTTTATGCAGACCATATCATAATACCGAGAAATTTTTACAAAATTCACTTTTCAGTTAATAACTCTTGCAATTTTAAAGCAATATCAAAGAGTAATATCTCAAAACAAATATATAAAGGAGACAAATAAATCCAACAAAAATTCCAATTAAGCTCATACGCTATTTTTAAATTTTTTTACATTAAAAGCGTACAAAAACGCAACTTCAATGGCCTATAACTCGAGATAGCAACCGTTTAAGCACATAGTTTATAAGCCAAAAATAGTTCTTTCGTTTAGTTTTACTATATTTTGTCATAAAATTAATTTTGAAAAATTATGAAATTTCCCCTTGTATACCCTCGTCCAAAATTTGACTTTTTCGAAAAAAGTTAATAACTCTGTGAAAAATAGCGCTAGGGTGACAAACAATGTCTCAAATAATAGGTATTTTTTTGCTTTATTTGTTTGTAATACTAACTTTAAAGTTTTATAATAAAACTATTTTTAGAATCACTAAAAACTGATTTTTATGTTTTTGCTTTTTTTGCAAAATTTTTGGTCGCAAAAATTTTCAATAATTATATTGTTAGATACAAAATTAAATTTCATGTTGAGATTACATAATAGAGCTATTCAAGTTACTATATATTTTCGATGTCAAATTTGAATTATAATGATTGAGGATTATTTTTATCGATTTTTTCATCGTCAGAAAGTTTCTGTTTTGAATCACCGCCACACCTGAAATTTATAAAAAATAGGAGATATTTCAAAGAAAATTCGTCGGAATTGTTATTTTTTGTAATGCAACGGTATGTAGGGGATGGTTAAATTAGAACAATGGCTCTTTCAGATAGGCAGCCAAACATTGTCTAAAAAGGAAATTTGATTGGTGGAAACACTACAGATTCTCGACATAATCACAACAAACAAAAAGACCATATGCGATCTTTTACACAAATTCTCAAGTCCAATCAAGAAAGAAGTACTTTAGTTCTAGGAACTAAAACTTCGGGCGAATTTAATCAACTTACGGCGGGAGGAAAACTATTCCGTCGCGCTAGAGACAAGAATTCAATTGTCATTGCCACTACGCAATTTGACAATTATAATACCAATTAGCTCAGTCTCCTTCTTAGGGAGTAATACCCTGAAAGCCTTGGTCTTAGAACTCGGGACGTCAACAAGACAACTAAGTACCTTGAAGTGAGTTTTCGCACAACCGCAGAAAGGGAGGCTGCTTTGAAGAAAAACTTTCTATTTCAGGGGAAAAATGTTGAGGTCAGTCGTACTTATCCTAAGGTCACCACCATTATTTGGGTCAGTGTGAACAACCTACCTTACGAAGACGAAAAAGCTCTGAAAGAAAACATGTCAAAGATTTTTGCAGAATCTGGGGAGATACTAAAGATGAGTGTTCTTTTTAGTGTTTATGGCCATTGGTTCACCTGTAGAGTATTCGTAAATTTGAATCTTCTCCAAGGAAAGGCATGCCGTACATTGATTTCTCAAATTTTTTGTTGGGAAGAGGATAAAACATTGAAATTGACATTTACAGAAATGAAGCCTACATGTATCCGTTGTCATGTAACTGATCATGTCTTTGGTAATAGCCCTATTATGACTAAGCAAGCCAAGAGCTGCTTTATTTGTGGGAAGACTGATCATCTTTAGGCGGGATGTCCAAAGGCATTATGAAATACGCGCAAGCAAGCTAAGATGAACATTCATCATCAATCTCCAACCAAAAAAAAGGCACCAAAATACAATGTAGACCTTTCTGCTCCCAAGGACAATGCCAAGGAAATTACACCGGTAAAGGAGACCATCACAGCAATATTACCTATTACCAAAATTACACCTCCTGTTGGTTTAACAACTATGAATGCACCCCCCATTGCACAAGCTCAAAAGAGGATAAACAGGATGGTATAATGAGGTAACCATTGCCATTGAAGACTCAAAAGAATTGGATAGAGAACAAACACAAAACAGTTGGGGAGGCTTTGGAGCCATTGATTGTAAACATTGATGATGGAGTGGAGAAGAACGAAGAGGAACTACCAGAATCAGGGGATGAAGAATATATTCCAAATTTAGATATGCATGAAGCTGAAAAGGAGACTACAGCTACTAGAATATCAATCAAAAATGTGGTAAAGCAAATAAAACATAAACCGACTCTTCAGAAGAAACTCAAATTTAGGAAAATCAAAAAGTTAAACACTGTTAAAGGTATTGATAAGGATTTAGTTGACAAAGCTACTAGATCTCAAACGGGTGAATCTGCTTTTGGAAAAAATCAATCCGCCACCAAGTCTGCATCTAAATAATTATTATGAGTAATCATAATAATAATTATAGTTTTTTCTTCCAGTTTGTGAGTATGAAGATTTATTAAATTAAACTAGGTTAAAATTAAGAAACTCATAAAAAAAAGAGATATTAAAAATTAATAAAACTGTTATAGAAAGGAGAGGGTATAATAATAAGTGACCATTCCTGGAGGAGCAGAGAAATTATTTATCAAAATTTAAAGCGGATATGTGTCGCAAGTTGATCATGGCACGGTCCACGACGGATTGATTATCAAAATTAACTAAGTCAAAGTGGTTTCGCCATTTGGCTCAATAATTATAGAGGAACAATTGCTATCACACTTATGTGTTCCACATATCGACAACCCCACGATATTGAAGCACATCGCCCATGAACCAGTAGCAACATTCTTTATGCCACACGTCGCAACTACTCCATGCGACCATTTTTGTTATTTAGTAATACAGTTAAAAGATATATGCACCACGGGAAAAAAGGTGTAAAATGAGATAAAAACTATAACTTTTCTGAAAAAACTACTATGACAATCACTGCAGAAAATGCTTTACATGAAGATTTTATTGGAAAGGTATAAGTTTATAGCAATTTTATGTAAGAAATAAATAACTGCAAGTTTTAAAATTAATATTTTTGCGTTTTTTCCCATAGTGATGATACAATTCTTAATTTTTTCTTTAAAAACAATACAATATATAATGAAAAACTTAATACTTTATATCAACTAACACATCTGTAATGTTTTCAAATACTTAAGTGTATTTTACCAATAAAAATAGTTTTTTATAGTAAATTCTTAAAAATCAAGTTTGGCTCCCTTAATTGTAGATGTGGAATATCCTTAGATATTCACGGAAAAAATTATAAAAAAACAATAAGAATTCAACTAGATAAGTGTAGGGTTTTATTATCAAGTCAAATTCTAGCTAAGGCCTTATTGTGATAAATAAATGTCCCCTTTATATAGTTTTCACCAGAGAGATTAGTTAATTGTCCTAGATCCATATGTAGCCAATAACATCCCTTGTAGATACATTCCTTGATAGTAGCCAGTCGATATATTTATAGAGTTCGTGGGTCCTTGATGATAATGGTATAATTAAATCCACATTAGGTTAATTGGTCTTTAGTATAAATTGTTAGGATCAAAGTTCGGTAGAAAGTTTATATTAATATGAATTAGCATATATGACTTCGGTAGTTTAATGTCTATTCATATCAACGGCATTTTAAGTGAGAATCATATATAATGGAGATCTATAGTGGATAAATATGTACATATTCCACAGTAGATATTTACTCAAAATCAATAATTCTCAATTATCTGATTCATTCATCCGGTATTTAATGTTGTAAAAATTCGACATTTTTGCATATCAAGAATTCAATATACCTCCTCTTAACTCTTAAGTTTGATGATAGAACCGCAATGCTTGACCTTAAATTTCAATCAATACAAAGCATTTGGACATCTACTGTAAGTGTGGGTTACTCAACTTCAACCGTAATATCAACATGATGATGATTCATAAATCTGATGATGATAGAATTATACTTTCAAAACTAACGGCACCTGCAGAACCAAATTTACCATCAGTGTATATTCTCAACTTATATGCTCCTGCTGAAGAAACCATTTATAACAAAACAACTTTTTACAACAAATTAATTGATTTTGTTAAATCTTTAGAATTTTACTCAAATATTCTAGATCGTTTAATCCTTGCTGGGAAGTTTGACTTTCAATACGATTTACATTTACCTGGTAACTTGTCTCAAAAACAACCTACAGAATTTGTCTTTTTCACGAATAACTGTCTTCATGATTGCAACAGCAATTACAGTAATCCCTTCTTTGAAATGCTCCCCATTTTTAGACGGGGCCAAGTCATCAAAACGCTTGACTATATAATGATGGGACATCATTTGAAGGATCTATAATTTAACAATGACATCGAATACCTTCCAAAAACTGGACTGACCATGCCTCGATGACAGTAAGTTTTAGTTTGCAAGTATTATCTAATACAAATAAAGGCCTCTGGCGAGCAAATCCTAATCTTGTGCATCATAAGCCATACAGTATATGTAGTGGAATATTTGAACATTAAATTTAAGTAAAGTACAAAAAAATGCTCTTTTTAAAGAGCACCGATGTGCTTTTGACCACATCAAATTTGAAAACTTTAAATAGGCATATCTTTTGACGTATCTGTCGTACATCATGATGTTTTACACTAAAAAAGCCCGTAATTAGCCTTGCAAAGGCAATTTTTATTTTTTTTTAGCTTTTCATTAAATGACTTTCAGTCAATGTCTGAGATTCTCTCATGTTAGAGTACTGATAACCTCGTAATCCTATTGACGGCCTTATGTCTCATTTGAAGCATATCCATGTGCTCTGAGAGTCTGCAGGAGGCCATAGTGAAAAAGAAAAAGAAAGGGTTTCAAATTTTTTTATACGTGAATATGTGTAATGAAGTACTATGATCTTGAAATAGTTTGGCTATTAGAAAAAAGTACTTTGTTGTCGGCGTTAGTGTTACTAATGTATTTTTCAATATCGCTGTTGGAAATATCTACTATGTATTAAGTAGATTAATATTGGACAAGCAGTTTTAAGTGATATTGATGTACTGTACTTTAATAAATTTATTTAAGTAAAAGTATTAAAATAATGGGAAAAGAATAAAACAGATACTTTCACTAAAGTTTTAATAATATCTGTTTCTACTTGAGTATTTATATGAATACTTTACTGAAACAACTCATGCAGCTACTTTACTGCTATGTAATGTGAATCATTACATCATTACAATATGTTAAGAAGAACTTCACTAAAAAGTAAGTTTTTTTATTATCTAAAAGCACTAGTATAGGTTAGTTGTTTAAAAAGATATAAAGGCACATAATTTTTAATTTTTAGACGTGAAATACTTGTAGAAAATCTAAAACGTTAGCACTGAAGAAGTTATATTAACTGCAAAAAGTGGAGTATTCTTTAAATATTATTTTGGATTAAACTTGATTAACTCAGGCACATTTGCATGTAATGTTTTTTTTGGGGTTCATTGGAAAAAAAGTAGATTAGTGATGAAAGTGGATCCAGTTTTCAAAGAAAAAGCAGAAAACTTTATCTTTTTTTTTGGAGTTTTTCATGAGATTTAGAATAAATTTGGGAATAGTAGCATAATGCAACTTACTCATATCTATTTAACAATATTTAGTGTGCATATATAAAGTGCTTAATATGAGGTTGGTTGGCTCGTTATCCGCTGAAAATGAGAAACGATGAAAAGTAATATAGGTGTGGCAAAAAAACTTAAAAAGCAATCAGGAAAGTACAATTATAACTCTTTCATATTTATTAAAGATATATAAAAAGTAAAACAAAGATTTTTGGATTACCATTCCCTTTGTAATATTTATACTACATGTTAATTCTTATTTATAATAAAATACTACCTAGTTCAGCATAACTCCATTCAAGTCTGATGGTATAGAGGAGTTATTATATTAAATTTACTAAATAAATATATTATAAGATAAACTATAATAATTATATAATAAAATGATAGTAATATATAGTAGAGAAACAGATTTATCATTTACAGACAAGTACTTTGTTGTGACAAAATCAAAGTTTATCAGAATATGAAACTCTTTATCTTTAGACAAAAAAATGGTTGGGGTGGGAGTCCAACGTGTGAAGGTAAGCGAAGTGCAACTTTCTGGGCCGTGTGTGTTTATCAAGATGGTAGTTGCTCTTCCATTTTTAATATAAAATTTATTAATAAAGATTATTCCTCATACAAGTTCTCTAAATCACTATAATAAATACCCTCATGATTTTTCAAGTATGTTTAATCTTCAGAAACCTTTTGTAATAAAACTTTAGCTGATTATAATTGTATTTCTACCGCTTTTATTTTTTTGTTTTATTAAACAACTTCGTTTTTACTGTAGCTATTACTAGTATCCGATTAATACCTGCCTATGATTGGATTATTTTGGATTATATAGCAAATTGGTCATAAGTGTCAATGGCAATTAAGTGATGAAATATAAGTATCCAAATTGAGGATATAAATATATGAGGAAAGGAAGAAACAAATAAATTCGCTCATGTTCATTTGATTTGCATGAATTACCGGTATTTATATGGGTTGAAGATTAATTAATTAATATTTGAGGCTGCAATAAGAATGTAATAAATCATTTCATTACAAAAATAAAAAATAAAAAATAAAAAATAAAAAATAAAAAATAAAAAATAAAAAATAAAAAATAAAAAATAAAAAATAAAAAAAGAAAATGAAAAAAAAAAGCGTTCAGATTTTTTTTTATATATACTGTAAGTATATTATAGAGTACGCTAAAACTAGCGAGTTTAGTTATTGGAGTGTGTTAGTGTAGTTAATTTTTTGCAGAGAAATGAAGGAGCAAAGTTTTTGATTTTAGCATTGGACTATCTGTAAAGCTTGAAACATTAGCAATAAAAAAGTTATACAGATTTCCAATGATAGAATATTTCTAGATACTCGTTCTTGGATTAAAGTTGAACATTTTACACACACTGGTATATAATTTTTGCTTGATGTTATTAAGTTAATAAAAACAAAGTACTTTAAGAACACAAAATCAATGAAAAGATTAATACTATCAACCTTTTCGAACATTGCTCATTTTTTCACTCTATATTTATGTAAATAAATTTTTATTTTCCCTAAGCTTTGTAATGAAACTTTGCATACATTTTTATATTTTTTTTCTCATTCTAGTTGCTATACATTTCTACACGGTAGTGTCGAACAAATCTATATAGCATTGTTATGTTTTCTATTTGACAGTAGTTGATTTGATATGACGTAAATTGAGTAATAATATATCCCAAAACAATTGCCAAGCGATAATAACGGCATTGTATACTGTCATTATCAATTGAGTTTCAGGGTTGCAGCATTTAACGCCATTTTACATATCCATAAACATGTATATAATCAATCTAAGATATATACTGGCAATTTTATTACAACTTTGTATGTATGTCAGCATAATGGCCCCAGACTTTGAGGAAGTGAAAAACTATGCTTTATTGTGATAAAAAAAAAACCTTGTATTGTTTGCATATACCACTGCAGCTATCTATTTGTATTCCAACCTTGTTAGCTTGTTAAAAAACCAGTGATTGTTTAATTTTTTATCTTCTTTTCGCAAAATACAATGTAAATGCTACATCTTCCAGACACGAGTGTTGAAATACCAAAGTACATTATTTTTTAATTTATAATTACAACAAATAAGAAGCACCATTACATAAAGCAGCACTACCGCCGTCTATACTAATAGCAGCATTCCAAATGTTATAGTTTTTTCAGCCAAGAAAATGTAGTGGTAAATGTTTTGTGTACATATAATATATCTCACATACATATTAGTAGTGTTGTTGCTTTATTAGATATTAGTAATAAAATTAAACTACAGGAATCATAAGAATATTTTAATTATGTATTAAGTAATTTATACATTGATATCATTAAATTCTAAATATGAAATCTAAACGGTCAGAGCCTTCATCTTTAGTGCTCTTAAGATACTCCTTTTTTTCATCATCAGAAAAAGAATTCCATTTTTTGGCCCTAATTCTATTTGTCAAGATGTATCGTACATGTTGAAATACTAAAAAGATTCCAGTTGCAATGGTAATGCCAATATTGATCCAATTACCTCTAAAGAATCGAGGAGCATCATCAGCCTCTATTTAGATAATCGTAAAAAAAAAATGTCAATACATGGTAATCCATTAAATGCAATTGTAAAGACTTACGATAGATTTGGGAACCAGGTACTCCACAAATGTTAGCAGCGCCAATAACAGCACCTAATGCAATTGTTCGCTTACCAAAAGGAGCCAAATTTGATGCCATCCAGGCAATATGCATTCCGTGCCATAGAGGAGAGGACGCCAAAAATAAAGCAGCAGCATAAAAGTTCCAACGTCCAGCGTTTCCAGGCAAAAACTCCAGTGCTAAAAAACCAGCTAACGTCCAACAGACACCAAACATTGCATGGAAAGCATAGTTTCCTCGCTTATCGGCACTACGGGCTACTATGATTGAAATTACAAGATTGATTATGGATGCAGGAACCGTCAAAAGATTACTGATGGTAACAGTGAAACCATAGTTTTTAATAAGTGTAGGCAAGTAGGTAGCAATAGGTGTAGTAGGCATTATACTATCAATTAACTTGAGATATGAGTATATGTAAATATAAATTGCAAATTGTATTTTGCTTTACCTTGCAAAAGTGATAATTAAATGAGTCCATAATTTTGTATCAAGAACACTGATCTTGATATCGTGCCATGTAATCTTTGCCTTTTGGTCAACTTTTGATAAATCATCACGGATGATTCTAGTGACAGCAATTTGTTTTTGACGTTCAGTGAACCAACCTTGCTTGCCTCTAAGTAAGCCAGGAGTATAAAATGGACTAGCAGGAACATAGAAACTGTTGAAAACTATTAGTTAGTTTTTCATGATTTTTATACCAATAAGATGCTTACAAGGCAATAAATCCTAAAATGTGAGTAATGATACCATCAATGATAAACAGCCATTTCCAACCGTAAAGGCCACCAACACCAGACATATTAAATATACCGAATGAAATTAAACCAGAAAATGCAGAAGCAAAAGATTGAATACCCCAAAACCAAGAAAGACGGGTTGCTAGTTCATTTGTTTTGTACCAGCCTGACATGTAAATTAAACAAGATGGGATAAATCCGCCTTCAGTAAGTGCAATAAATAATCTAATAACAAGAAAGCCTTTTAGATCCTAAAGTAAATAGTCAGATTATCAGTAAGAATAGTTTTATCTAAATATTTATTTCCATTCAACACACATGAAGCAATGCATGAGCCCAAGTTACAATAGCCCAAGAAGACATTAAAATGGGAATCCATCGACAAGGTTCAATTTTTTTGACAATTACACTAGTTGTAAGAGTGACTACAGTGAATACAATTGAGTGAACAAGTGTAGCTGTATTCACACCAGTGATGCCAAAACCCAAATCTGCGGGCAAATTATCCGAAATGGCATTTGCTACATGGTATATGTATATTATTAGTAACTTTTGCATACTAATTATAACTTTTATAATATAACATACAAATGTTAGTTCTATCCATGTTTAGTACAAACGTCATCAATAGTACAAATGGCATGAGTCTTGTATCAATGATAAACAACACCTTCTTTTCTTCTTCATCTGTCCACTCCAGATCAGAAACATAACCTTCAACTACTCTTGTTACACTTGTACCGGAAACAGAGCTAGTAAAAGATGAATCTGATGGAGATATATTCTTTTGTTTTTCGTCCGCAAGATTAATTACTTCGATCTTTTCGTTGGGCACGTCTAATGTATGAGTGTTTGAAGCAGCATCAGATTTTTCATCAATAAAGCCCATTTTAGATATATATTGATAAAATTTAGAAATATTATATATAAAAGTAGAAAGTGATATAATTCCTCTATTTATATTCAACTGGAAACTTACGCTGAATATTATACTATTTATGTAACTTAAAAGACATTAATCATATTATGAAGTGATTGTGCAATTAAATCTACGTTTTGATGAGAAAAAACGAAATATCTTAATACTAAAACTTTACATTATTCTTGGTTAGTGATACTTGATTTTACTATAAATAGGCTATTCCTACTCGAAAAAGATTAACTGTTAATCAGTAATTTTATCTCCAGGTACCAGTTTATTATAGTCATACAAAGAGATCTATGTGTAAAAATTCTAAAATTTTATGCAACATATTAGAGCCTATCATGTCTTGAATATTACTCATGGGATAAAAAAAAAATATAGGATATTGAACTTGCACATACAAAAGCACTCAAATCGATATGTTTTGTGATGAGCAACGCACAGTCGGTATTCGGATGCCAATTTTGTGAAAATAGCACTAGTAATTGTATCTTTTTATGAATAAATTAAAATGTTAATTAATAATAATCATAATCTAATTCGAACTATTTTTGGTTGACCAACTCCATCATTTTTTCTTCGCTTTTATTATAAAGTTCTTTGGATTACACATAAGGTCTTACAATGTTCGGCTAATCATGATAATAAATTTTCGGCAAATTAGCAAATAAACAAGCAGCGTAACGTTTGCCATATTTTGATGGATTAATGTTTCACATCAATTTCTTTTGTAGTAATATTTCAAAAAGATGCAATCGTAGCTAAAGATTGCCAATATATAGATTACTTTTAACTGAGAAAAAAAAATAGAGTCTATAAATCTCGTGGAATTTATCAATCTTTTAGATTTTATATATTCACTAAAAGACTCAAAAAATGTATCATAAATACGAAAATGATGATATTTAAAAAATTGCAAAATATGAAAATACAAAACCCTCTTTGTTAACATCGATTTACTTGAATATTTCACATGTCTTGAATGAAATTATTACACAATTTACACTGATTACATGAAAAAACAGTATTTAAACATCCAAAGCAAAGAAAAAAAAAAAAGAAGTATAAAGTAACACGTAATTTTGCACTTGGAGTATATTTTCTCATTCATATAAATAGGAAATACACATTGAGAGTATGAAAACATTAATCACAATCCCATAAAAAGCAGATCACGATTTTTAATATAGAAATTCTCATTTCTTGGTCCAGGACCACAAAAATCTCATTGTAAATTTTTTTTTATACTTTTCTGCATTTCTCTCTAAAAAAAAAAAACACATAGTTACCAGCAGATGTAAATTAATTGAGAGATGTATAGTTTAATTATCCAAATTGAATGGTGATATTAAGAGGAAAAATCTCTAGCAAAGATTTGCATTATCTTCTATAAATGTAAATTCACTATTTCCCCTAAAAGTCAACAGTGTATATAGATAATTCTTTTTTTAAGACACTTTGACATTTGAAACAAGTTGTTATCTTCATTTTATACTAATAAAAGCCATAGTAAACTATCTCTATTTCGGGATGAAAATTTTGAATTTACCAAAATCGATGTTTTTTTTTAGAGGTATCGTTAGACAAATTTGGAGGTAAAAAAAAAAAAAAAAAAAAAAAAAAAGAAAAAAAAAGGTATGTGAAATCTCGTAAAATTCATTTAGATATTTCTAATAGCCTAGGATATTAGTTTGGAATGCTTTCGACTGTTGAAAGAAACTGCAGTTTTTGATGTGTCGCTCTTTAAAGTAGCTAACTACGCCAATTTTAGCAAAACTGAGAATAATCTTATTTCTAGAAAGAATAATAATAAAGACTAATGGAGGACGTAGGCTTTATTACTAAAAGAACTAGTGGTTAAAGAAAGTACCAGGAGCTTCAAGGTCTTGGTTTAGAAGACTATTTATAACAATTACATTTTAATATAAGTTAGAAATGGGATTGGCTCTAGCATGGCTGTTCAATATCCTCGAAACCCGACAAAAACCTTTACATTCAGTTACACATACCCTCACCAAAATGTAAACTGATCATAGTTTTATACACTTGGTAGGATGCAACTAACCCTGGACTACATGTCAATTGCAGATTTTATATTTTATGCATATTAGTTTACAAGAGTATATCATTACAAGCTCTGAAGTCAGTTACAGCTCCAAGATGGAAGTTATAGGTTTTTTTTCCAACGACAACTAATTGATATATAAAGCAGTATTAATACTGCTTTATATATCAATTGAGCCTAAGCTGCACCCTTTAAAACAAATAAAACAATTGATTATTATCATTAAACTTCCAATATAACTAATTTTTTTTTTGAAATAGAATTGGTAAAAGTTAAAAATGAAAGCTTTAAGTATTTGTTTTTAGGCTTTATTATTAATTTATGATGGAATGCTTAATATGTAACAGCTTTATGGCGAAATATATTTATTTTTATATTTTTTGATTCAACATTTTTGATAGAGAAACTGGGCATTTGAATCAATCACTTGACTGGCGCAGCAATGCCAGGCCGACGCAGCAATAGGATTGTTGCTGCCACAAGATTTCGGATATTCAAACGAAATGTTATATTTAAAGGCTCTTAACGACTGGTTAAATTTGTTTTCAACAAAACCAACAAACAACGCGAATCATGGCTGGCATAGCTATTCCCAATTTTGCAGTAGATCAAGCTAAAGTTCGACATGTCATTGAAAAATTATATCAAATCAAGATAGATACACCTAAAGAGCTACGATCTAAAGATTTTACTTTGGAAGATGGCCAGATTTGGACTAGTTGGACTATGCGAGAGAGTGTATATAAAAAGAAGCAAGATACATTTCCAACAATGAGTCGAGGATTATTCACCAAGAAACTGGATGATAGAAATTACCAAATTATGGTACGAGGTTACGATAAATTCTTTAATGTCCTGGAAACCAAAGCAACGCAATGGCCTTCAATTATAGCCGAAACTCAAGGGCCCTACGAAGTTATGGCAAAGGAAAATGGGTGTATTATATTTATTGCTGCATTATCAGAAGATAAAGTTATTGTTACATCCAAGCATTCAATTCCTATAGAAAAGACAGATACAAAAGCACATGCAGGAGTAGGATATAATTGGGTATTGAAGCATTTGGAATCCGTACAGTTGACTGAAAAGGACTTAGCAACATGGCTATTTGATAAAAATATAACATTGGTTGCTGAACTATGTGATGATGAATTTGAGCAACATATTTTACCCTACACTGACAAAGATCGTGGACTTTATCTTCATGGAATCAATTACAATACACCAGAATTATATACCCTCCCAGCTTCAATTGTGGAACAAACCGCAAAAGAATTTGGATTTCATTTAACTGATTTTACAGTATTTGATACTGTGAATCAAGTCAAAGAATTTGGAAATGAAATGCAACAAACTGGAATTTACAATAATCGAGAAGTAGAAGGGGCAGTTGTTCGATGCAAACGAAATGGAATGGATTTTATGTTTAAAATCAAGAATGAACAATATCTTATGTATAGAGAATATAGAGAGATTACAAATGCTATATTAGAATGTAAAGATGATTCTGTTTCCATTATTGAACCCAAGAGGGAATTGAAGTGGAAATATGAAAAGACGCCCTTTTATATTGAATGGCTACGCAAAAGGGTTTTGGATAAACCAGAGTGGTTTAGAGAATACAAGTCTAACAAAGGTATTATTCATGTTCGTCAAGAATTTGAAAGATATTGGGAGATTGGCTGCCTACTGTAAAATAAAATTTAGACGTGTGCGTGTATGTGACCCGTATTTATAACTACAATAAAGAAACCAGACGCGGAAAGTTGATTAAAAATCATGTCTGTTACTGATATTAATAAAGAAAAGCTGAATGCTATTCGTAATAAACTTGCCAAGAGTCAAGGATTTCAATTTTCAGAGAATTTAAAGTCTGTATTTGATTTAAATGGGCATAGACAAGCAGGTAATATTATATTGCTGCGTATGTATGTGTATGTGTGTGTGTGTGTTTTGTTAACTGAAATACAGTTGATCCAATTTGGTTGATGAAATCAAATGAAACAAAAACACTTGAACCGATAATCATATCCTTTTTTTTATTATTAAAAAAAAATAACAAAACTCATATTTTGTAAATATTTATCCTTAACTTTATAATGGTACATCGGCAATCCTGTTATAAGGCCAATCATGTCTAAACGCAACAATACAAAAGAGTCGATGCCAAATAATAATGTGGAACAGAATGATCCAATGGAAGAAGATTTACCTGATTTAACACCACTTTTGGATTCCATATCTATATTATCAGGCTCAAGTTCACAAATACAAACACAATTGAAATTAGAAACACTCGAAAATCTTGTTAATTTACCTCAATCACAAGTAAGCAATAATAACAATGCAATTTATAGAATGCTTATCGTAAATTTATAGTTAAAGATAGCTATTTCATCCATTGATATGGCATCTTGGGCAGACGAAATTACTGCCGATCTATTAAAAGAGATATCAAAATCAGAGAATATACCCAATGCAAATGCAGCTTATCTTGTTTATGCTGCTACATACTCAAAGGTAACAAGTGACAATAATTTGTATTACATTTTTAATCAAATAAGGTTTTTTTTTTTTTTTTTTTTTTTTTAGATAACTGCACTAAAATCAAATGTTCCAAGAATTTTAATGAATAGTATACAACAATTAACCAAAGATGAAGGAAAATGTGTTATTGATGGTTTAATTGTGCCTCTATTATTTCAATCAGGATTGAGTAAACCTCAATGTGAAGTGATCAACAAATCCACAACTGAACTTAACCCATCGCAACGACTTTTCTTATTAAAGTATGTATAAATATATTATATTATATCATAATAACCCCCCCCCCCCCACACACACACACATTTACACATATTCGTAGAACTATTTTATCAGATGGCGAATCGTATTTTGCAACAAATACAGATATAAAACTAATATCCAACGATAATCGGAACTACCTACGACCATGGAATGACAATGTTTTTCAATTAATAAGCACTATTTTAAGTACACAACCATTGGTTAATTTTGACAGAACTCATCTATTTGATCTTGTTCAACCGTTGCAAACCATAGTACAATCCAATCCAAAAGATAAGGGTTCGATGCAATTACTTTTATTGTTGACCAGTAAATATGCACAAGCCATTATTGAATTCAGTTGTATTGATCTCATTGAAGAAATATGTCAATTGAGTACCATGTTTTTGAAAAGATCAGTTTTAGGTCAATTAACATCCATCAAAAAGAAAATGCTAGTTTGACAAAATAATAAAAAGAAATTGCGCAATAATTTCTATAATGATATATGATTATTTCTATTGAAATATGGCGACATGTTTGATGTAGTAAGAGTAAAAGTGGGGTGGTGTGTAATTATCCTTGTGAATGGCGTTATTTTATTGAATCATTACGAGCATACACAATTGAGTGATAAAGCCATTTAAGCAAGCTATAAAGGAATTTTTGTAGTGAATATTTATCTCATAGATGCAACTTGTACGTGTAACATGAGACCAAAAATTACACTCATTTCTTCTTATTTCTAAATAAAGCATATATTGCGTATCTGTTAATCTTTTTTCAGCTTAATTGTTTGATAGAATAACAAGAGTGATAGCCTATGCTTTTGTTGTTAAAAGAGGGAATATGATGCCAAATTAGATATGTATTGAGTATTCATACTGTTTCACGAATGGATTGAGTCTTTGTTTCTTTTGTCTTCTTTTTTTTTTTTTTTTTTTTTTTTTTTTTTTTTGATCGCTCATGTTGCTGTTACGCTATGTACGCATTAAATCAGAAAATAGTTTAGAGAATCTTAAGAAGTATTTGGATTTAAACATATCAAATAATAGTATATAAATAGCTTGAATTTATAGACTTTTCCTCTCTTTGATTCAATAATCTTTATATAATAAAATGGTACAGCAACAAAAACAAGAAAAATACATTAAAGAAATAATCGATATAAAGATTACTGATGGTAAAGAGAAAGATGGTGCCTCTATATCTGATAGATTTTCCATTTACAGTACAGAGAGAAGTGAGAGTTCTGCTGAAGGCTATGTACCTGATTTGCAATGGACAGAAGAAGAAGAAAGAGCTGTAGTGAATAAAATTGATATCCGCTTAATGTCATTTGTACTTTTAATGACATTTGTATTAAATATGGACCGTACTAATATCTGTAAGATGTGTGCAATACTTATCTATTAATACTTTTAATACTAACATTTATATAGCTAATGCTATTTCTGATAATCTTCCTGCTGATCTTGGCTTTGGCATTAACGGTGTAAATACTGGTACTCTTGTTCACTCTATTGTCTTTACTGTGGGTACTCTATTTACTAACCCAATTGTTAAACGTGTGGGTGCTCATAAATGGATCCCTATTTTAATGAATTCTTGGGCAATTGTTACTTGGGCACATGCATTGATCCATGTAAGTTATATATATATATATATATGCATATGTACATATTAAGTTTTATAATATATTTATTGACAAGTAAATACAGAATTTTAGTGGTTATATTGCTGTTCGTTTATTTGTTGCATTAACTGAAGCTGGTTTTATTCCTGCCAGTTTAACATATCTTACTGGTTGGTATAAAACAAATGAATTAGCTACTCGACTTGCTTGGTTTTGGGGTATTCAATCCTTTGCTTCTGCTTTCTCTGGTTTAATTTCATTCGGCATTTTTCGTATGGCTGGTATTGGTGGTCTTTATGGTTGGAAATGGCTTTTCATTATTGATGGTATATTTACTCACATTGTTGGTATAATTGCATTGTAAGAATTATTATTTTATCATATTACAGTACATGTACTAATATCATGTAGCTTTTATGTTCCCGGAAGCCCTGCAACTACTGCTGGATTATTGCGTGGCAAGAATGGGTGGTTTACTGAACGCGAACGTAATATTGCTGTAACTAGAGTTATCCGTGATGACAAGACCAAGAAAGAACAATATGAACGTATTACATGGCACGATGTCAAAATTAGTGTAACTGATACAAAGCTTTGGGTTCATTTACTTATCACATTTGTTGGGTAAGTTTTAATAAATTATTTAAACGCTCATCTCATTTACATATATATAGTATCATGCCTCATACTCCAGTTGGCACTTACCTTCCTACATTAATCAAAGGATATGGTTTCGACGTTACTACTAGTAATCTTCTAACAGTTCCTTCTTTCTTTATTGGCTTGGTTATTTCAATTATTGTTGCAAAAAGTGCTGATCGATATGGAAATTATGCCCTACATGCTCTCATCGGTTGTATATGGTCTATGGTTGGATTTTTGGTGCTGCAATTCTTGCCAGATAACGCTGGTCGTTGGAGTTTTTATGCTGCTGCATTATTTGTCGCATCTACACCATCATGGCATGGTATGCAAATTGCTTGGATGTCTTCAAATTTAGCCCCTGTTGGTAAACGCACTATTGCTTTGGGTGCTGTTATAGGATCTGCTAATATTTGTGGTGTTCCCGGATCTCAGATTTACCGTAAGTATACAAGTTATAGGTGTATCCATCGCCAACTATTGACATATTACATTACAGAGGCAAGCGATGCTCCGAGATTCCATGTTGGTAATTGGGTTAATTTTGGTTTAATGACTATTGCTGGTATCTTTTTTATATTTCAAAGAACAAGATATAGCCTCACCAACAAAATCAGAGCAAATAAGTGGAATGCCATGTCTGATAATGACAAAAAAGAATATCTGCGAACAACCAAATCCGAAGGAAGCAATCGGCTCGATTTTAGGTTTAGATTGTAAATCAGCATTGCATCATGTTTTTTGTCTCCTAATATTCTCCGTTATATATAAAAAATAATTTGTTCTGAACATCATCTTTATAAAATAATGTATATGCACTTTGAAAACATCAATTAAACTATAAAACAAAAAGCGGTATGCGGGGGTTAAATTCAATGATAGCAACTACTTAATTTTTAAATCAATTTGCCATTTTTTTTGAAAATTTTGGTTTTTAAAGAATTTTTACATAAACAAAATAATAATATAAACAAAATATAGTTCTAATAAAAGTAATACAAAATTTAATTTTCTATTTTTTTAAATTTTTACTTTTTAGATTTTGTGTCAAAAATAACTCTATAATAAAGAAAAAGTTAAAAATCAGTTTTTTGAAGAAAAATCAAAACATTTGGTGTCCAGATTAAAATTAGACGTTTGGATGTTGTAACTGCAGCTTTTCCAATTATTTTGCTATAAATTATATCTTAGTAAAAAGTCTCTGTTTTCAAGTGAAAAATTGAAATTTATCAAAATTCAAAATTTGAATGAGCTATGGTAAGGCAAAAATCGAGTTGAATTTTTGGTCAAAAAATAATTACAAATCTGCATTAGAATAATAGTATTAAACGATAACATTAATTTGGTGAAGTTCTGAGCCTTGGAAATGGCCGAAAACTGTCGAAAATAGCACTCAAAGTATTAAAGTTGGCCTATTTTGTTGTTTTTGCACTGTTTAATGTGTATTAGTGTTCAGAAACATAGTGTTACAAGTAATAACATCTGCCAATTATGATTCTTACAATTTAATAGTATGTAATGGTAATATATTTCGCCTAATAAATTGAGTTTGGACCTGCCAAACGTTACATAATCGGTTGATGTATATCTGGTCAACTCTGTATCTGGTGGGTGGGGGGTTGAAGCAAAAAAAAAATTTATAAAAAGCGATAGCGAAGTGCCTTTTGCTTTGATAAAAAAATTATGCAAAATGGCGTAAATATGAGAACGATACTGAAAGTGGTGTAAAAATGGTATAAATAATAGAGTAAACCGTGTAAATAGTAGTGCTAAACGGGGTAAAAACCGACATATTGTAATTATAGTGTAAAAGATTGTAATGGTTCATAAGTTGTAAAAGTATCTTATTACGTATAATTCAAATCAGTCTACACTGTAATTATCATGTAAATGTTTTTGTTAATTAATAATAACATTTTGATATCCATCTCATAATGCATTCTTCTAAAATTTTATTTACTGAAAGTATAATGAACGCTCAATAAAACGTATAGATGTTCGCATATTTAGAGCTAAACATAGCTATATATTTAACTTTTATAAGAAGAATGATTCCAGTATTGCTCTGTAAAAACACCCTTCTAATTCTTTTTAGCAAATCCAAATGAGAATTACTATATGTCAGCGAAATTATCAAGACCACTCATTACTGCTATATAAAATTTATAAATTTCTACAATAACTTTTTTTTTAAAATGTTCTTTAGTGTTCTTAAAAATGATAACCTTGATTAAAAGCAGTGAACCAAGTTGGATCAAGTTTTATTCAGATTTTTGATATACTAGAGCCATCATTCATTCGGCATGTTTATAATTAAAACAGCGGTGGTCAGTTACTGCGTGCCCAAATATGTTTATAGTGGCTTATTTAACTTTCAATTTTTTCGCTTGTATCTTCTTCTATTGTAATATAATGTCATCTTTGGCAAGCTTAATTAGTAGTGTAAAAGCAAACACAGCTAGTAATGCTCACATTAGTAGAAGTATAAAAAGAAAAGCAACTGTTTCAAAGTAAGAAATATTGAAATACCAAATATTTAGCATTATTAATTCTTTTTAAAACGATAGAGAAGAGCTGAAACAACAAAAGAAAAAGTTGATTATTGAAAAAAAGCAAAGTATCAGCAAAACTTCTGGCCCAAATGTTGTTGTTTTTGATGGATCTGTTTTACAAAAGAAACCTTCGTTGGAGGATAAAGCTTCGAAAAAGAGATTTCTAGTAAGAATAAATAGGGTATTTTTCTATGGATATAATTCTTAATTGATTATTTTTAGGATTCTCGGATTTCAACTGTAGATCCTCTTGATGTTGTAGAACAAAAGAATAAACCAACAGTGAAGGATATCGAAGAAGAAACGTAAGAATTTCAATGTGACAATTTTAGCGACTATGAGCAATTAATTGAAATTATGTTTTTTTTTTTTTTTTTTTTTTTTTTTTTTTTTTTTTTTTTGTATAGTGAGAATCAAAAACATGATGTAGAATTAAAGCAATTATTAGCAACATCAAATCTTTTAGAAGAACTTGGTAATAAACGAAAAATATTACAATGCTTTTACAGCCTTTAATATTTATTGATTCATAGAACGAGAGGAAATGACATCAAAGGAGAGAAGAAAAAATACTATGAAGAAATTAGAGGGTTTAGGTGTCAAGGTATTATTTGGATGAACATTAAATGATTTACATGATTTTAATCAACTGAAAAAAAAAAAAAAAAAAAAAAAAATAGAGTTCACCTGGAGAAAAGATGCCATTATCAGTGAAATTGAGTTTAGATGAATCTAGAAAGCAAAAGGGAATTAAGAAATTACAAGAAGCTAAAGATATGGGTATTTATGATAAATCTTTGAAACACTTATATGTTAAAACCAAAGAGAAGAAGCGTGATCGTGATCCTGGTATTACTAATGGTATTGGCCGTATGAAGGGCGCCACATTAACAATTAATAAGTCTGACATTGAGAGAATCAAGCGTCAAGGTAGTAAAAAGAAATCTTTTGGCGGCAAAAAGAGTGGCGGTGGAGGAGGCGGTGGAAAACGTAGATAAGCATATAGAGAAATATACCACTTTCAACAAATTATTAAGCAAATCAATTACCGCGTAAGCTGATTATTTGGTTGTCATTGTCGCGGACATGCTGGTCCGATTTCATTTTTGTTCCCGCGATAATGCCCTCCCGCTCCCGTCCCCCCCCCCTTTTTTTTCTGTATTATTCTTCCCCACTTTTTATTGATTCGATTTCGTCTTCTGCGATTTCTTTCTCTACATAAATAAACCCAAAAAAAAAAAAAAAATATATATATATATCCTAGAAATCTGTCTTTCTTTTTCTTTTCTTTTTTTCTTTTACTTCAATTGAAAATAAAATGTTTATAGAGACAGCAAAAATATTTTATCAAAAAAACGATGAAATTAAAAAGCAATGTCTTTCATTATCAGTTGCAGCTACTGTCACTTTCCTAGTTTATAAATTGTACAAAAACAACATTAAGAAATCTACAATTGATGAATATCTTTTACCTCCTTTAGTTAAGGGCGGAATTCCTTTAGTTGGAAATTTATTCGACCTTGAAAGAAATCCTTCGAAGTATCTGGATGATGCAAAGAATATATATGGTCCATGCTTCCGTCTTTCAATTCCGGGTCAAGGAAAACTAGTTGTAGTTACAGGCTCATTGATCGGTGAAGTAATGAAATCAACAAAGAATTTTAGTTTTACTCAAGGAATTGAAACATTGGTTCCTGCTGCAAAAGTTGTTGAAGCATCTTACAAGCATAAATTTGTTGTTGAAGCTGTCAGCCCAAGAGAAAAGCATCCAAGTAAGTTGAGCCATTATATTACGAATATTGCAGCAAGGAATTAAAAATTTCTTGTAGTTGTATACCCAATCAAGCATAATTTCAAGGAAAATCAAATTGAAGTATTCTCGGAACGTATTCAAACCGCATTAAAAACAGCTTTTGATAAAGAACTTAATTTAAATAAAGGAGAAGACCGAATTGTTGATGTTTGGGATACATTAACCATTCTGATTTCCAATATTTCATGCCCTTGTTTTGCTGGTAGTAAAGTCGGAAATGATAAAGAGCTTATAGCTGGTATGGCACAATTCACTCAAAAGATTATCAAAGCCGGTGTGTTCATGTCTATGCTTCCTACATGGTTGGGTAATTTTATTGTTCGTCGATTCTTTTCTGTCGAATATGAAATGGATCTTATTATGAACCTTTTGGTACCTGAATTAGAAAAGATTAGAAACGGTCAAGCTGGTGATGAGTATGAAGTAACATTTGCTTCAATGGCTCTCAATTTACCCAAGGAAGATGGTTCTGCCAGAAGTGTACAAGATGCAGCCTATTATTTTAATAATATTGCATTAGCTAGTATTCATACTACATCTCATTTTGCTTCATTTGCTTTACATGAATTAGCTTGTCGTCCTATTTTAATTCAAGATTTAAGAAATGAGGTGGCAACCCTTGGCAACAATAGAACCCCTGAAACCGTTGCTAAACTTCCGTTGATGGATTCTTTCTTCCGTGAAGTACTTCGATGTGATACAGATTACTTGGGTATGCACCATCTTGCTCTCCAAGATACAACCATGTCTACAGGCCAAATTATTCCCAAAGGCAGTTTAGTTGTTGGTGCGCTAGAACAAGTACATCGTGATATCCGTTACTTACCTGTTGATGAGGATACTGGTGAAGTTTTCATGGGAAATTCACCTCTAGAAAAATTTGATGCATATCGATTTGTGGGAAAGAAGATTAAATCTACCACTGTTGGTATAGAATTTCTTACATTCGGTTTGGGCGCTCATGCTTGTCCTGGCCGTTACTTTGCCGCTAACGAAATCAAATATGTTATTGCAGAGATGCTGGTGCGTTACGACGTCAGAACAAAATCAGGAAAGCGTGCTCAGGATAATGTGCTTTTAGGAATGACTAGGTTCCCCCCTCGTGAACCTCTTATTTTCACAGGTTTATAAGTTATCGTATGTTTCTTATTTATTACGATATATTTTTCATATTATTTCTTCATGTAGCTCCTAACAAAATAAAACTTTTACCTTATTATTATAATGACATGTCGTACAAAATATTAAATGTAACACACGTTGAGATGGACTTTCGAATGTATAACATGATATAAATCATGTTTTAATACTATACAACGATACATGTAAATAAAATTACAAATTTGGTCTCCCTGACGAAATAGAATCTTAAATTTATGCGGTATGAAGATAGAAGAGATTACATAAATTATTGAAATTGTAATTGTTACAATTGATATATAATGCATCTCGGATATAAACGTTGTGAATAAGCGCGCTCTTCAGTTACATGCAGTGTCATATTGGCATGCTTAAAAAGGTTGGTACTAATTGCTTGATCAAAATATTTATCATCGGCGGATATTTTTACCATAATATGGTAAGTTTCATATCATTCTGATTGCCCTAGCAAAAGATACTGTTCTTTAATGCTGTATTGGAAACCACTCATCTTCTGAATAACATTATGAATATTGAAGCGACTTGAGCCCTTACAGTTCTTTGCATACAAACAAACCATTTGTAAATGCCGGTATATAATGCATAAAATGAGTGTAGAGGAATACAACTGATTTAAGTCATCGAGAAACCCTTCGGTTTCTACCCGAATCCAGCTCCTGGAAATAGCAGAAAACGTAGCATTCATTGAATGTGTTTTTGTAAACTGCAAAAAAACGAGAAATCAGTCCGAATAACATTGTTCCAATAAATGCATATGGCTGTTTCTTTATTTTTATATGCAATTGATCTCAAATTTAATGTACATGATGTAAGAAAATATTAACCAGTTTTTTTTTTTTTTTGGTCCTTTCGACGATCGTTCGGGGCGCCAAATAGGATGAATGCTGATTTTATCTTTGCATTATATACGGTTAAACATATAATTTCTATGTATAGTAAATTTAATAAAAATGACCAGTGGGCACGTAGCACCTTTGATATGCTTTATTTGCCCTGGCCAGATCAAAAAGTGATAACTGATAGAAAAAAAAACCCCCCAATTAGGGTTATTGGGAAAATGCAAAAGTAAAATGTAATAAGAGGGTGATAATAAATATATCAGAAATTAGGATTTATTTGTGGAGAGTTGTTGGACAAAAAGATTACCAGGATTGTGTACAGGAACCGGGAGTTGGTTATGGGCCAGATAGTCCTTCTCATGGAGTATTGAACAGATAACAGGCCAACGGATAAGCCATGCAGTAATTGAGAGCTTTGGGATCTTCTTTGTTTTTTGTGGTAGTTTATTCAGCAGAAAAGAAAGTGGATCCTCAATTTTTTGTGGTAGAAACAAACGAGGATGTATCTGTAGACATTGGATGCTGTGTCGTTTGTTAGACAGCTCAGACGGGTAGAATGGATAGGGTTGTGGTTTACCTAAAGGAAGCTAACCTAATCGCCATTGTAAGCAACGGTTTCTCTCTATACGAGCCATTGGAAGCTGGAGGATTTGCATTATATACAGTATTTCTACTTTAAATCAGACAATATAAGTAAAATTTGGGATATAATAGAAATTGAGATTTAGATAAAGCGAGAATAAAATTGGGGTGAAATGAGAATAAGATTTAAAGATAATTAAATTAGTCTCAGGTATTATTTCAAAGAGTTAATCCAAATGAACTTATCTGTAATAATCTAAACCTCCAAAGAAGAAACCGTGTTTGATACGGCGATATTGTAAAAAAACTTCACATCATTTTCTTTAGAAGCATCAATATCCAAGTCAGAGATGCAGAGTATACAATACTATAATGTTTTAAACATTTGCATCACCTTGACTTGTAAGATAACAGAATACTGTCTAAAAAATCAGTCTAGAACAAGTTAAAAATCATACACCGTTCATTTGTTAATCCAAATATATATATATATATATCAGTGATAAATAAATATATTAATGTAAAAAATTATTTACATGTTCATAAAGCATTCTAAAAACAAGCTCCTTAAAGTATGCGAATTAATCGTGCTTTGTTCAGAACAAGTCGGCAAAATACCATTCAAATGCACCAGTCTTGAGGAAGAAATAGAAACATTCGAGCCTTAAGTGCAGCAACCTTGAGCAATTTAAATCTTGAAACTCCTTAAAAGATCATAGGCATAAAAAAAAACCTTCTCCAAAAACTATTAGGAGGGGAAAAAACCTTTAAATCTTGAAACACCATTATTGTTGAAATTATCAAAGCAGAACAAAGACCACTAGCTTAAAAAAAAACCCCCCCACCCGAAGTAGGTAGAAGGGGAAAAAACCTTGTAGATCTTGAAGACACCATCTTGCAGTAGAAGAGACAACAAAATCACAATCAACGAAACATAATAGCAAGATCATAGGCTTAAAAAACCCTACTTCAAGAAACATTAGGAGGGGGGAAAACCTTTAGACCTTGAGCACATAGCACCAGCCTTGAATAAACATCAATATTAGGCCTTAGCAAAGATTACAGGCTTAAAAAAACCTTCTCCCGAGTTTGATAGGAGGAGAAAAAACCTTGTAAATTTTTTAAATGCAATCTTGAGGTAATAGAGACACCATTATAATAGAAAGTCTTGAAAAGCAATAATAGCGAAAGGTTTAAAAAAGATGCTCAATTACAGATGAGAGAGGTACATCAAGAGAAGCCTTGTAGGTCTTGAATAGAAATACAGGATGCTTGGACAATATTGTATCTTTTAATAAGTAAAGGCTCTCTTTAGGACATCTTTAGATGTGATACTTAAATTTAGTCATTTTTTTATGAGATTAGAACCCTGAAACTATATTATACAAGTATTTAAAGTATCTAAAATAATTAATGATTACACATACCAAATGTTCAAATTATGAAGTAATTTCAATATTAAAGCAGAAGAAGCAAAATGTGTAGAAAAAAATGAACGAAAATTTTTCTTTTCATTATTCCACTTATAATATGAAGAAAAATGATAAATTGCGTTACTTCATGATACAAATGTTCGAAGGCACAAGCCATTCTCTATATTTATTGAATATTTAAAGAATTGTTTAAGGCTGGAAAGAAATGATTTTTCATTTTTCTTATAGTGAAAATAATTGTAAGGTATCACTCTCTCCTGTGATGTTTTTATCTTTTTCAATATATATTGCATTTTTTATATAGTATTACACTGTACTTTTTCAATTTTGATTATTTTGAGCATGAGCCCAATTCATAAAAAAATAAATGTTTAAATTAAACAATTATCATCTAGAAGCAGCATTTTATTCATCCAAATATTATTCACAATTTGTACGAATTTACATCCTCACTTTGTCTAGATTTCATTTTTGCTTTGTCTCAATATACAACTACAATCGTCCAAAATTCAATTACAAATCGTCTAAATATTTTCCGGAAATGTTTGAATTTAAAGTGGAAATACTGTATTAAAAACTTTTACGCATTAATTTTAGAATTTGTCATAATCATATATGTTGTTTTTAGCCAATTTAGCGTTAACTATAATTTAAATAATCTGCTAGGCCACATGGAATAAATAAAATTGCTCTGTCATTAGGACAATAGTTAAAAAATAGTGTTACTTTAATTGTTACAATTATTATATAGTCAATATTCACCATACAATAAACGTAGTTAATATAAAATAAGTAATAATTATAATAATTGAAGGTTGTGCTTTAATATGATTAATTAAAAATATAAAAATAGTACAAAATAAATATAAAATTGCAAACAGATGTTTTCATTCACATCTAATATTGCTTTGATATCTTGAGTACCTATATAAAATATGTAACTAAAACTATCTAATTCATACCATTAACTGAACAATATGCAATGTGAATTATTAAAAAGTAATGTTATTATTAAATAATCAATACAAAAATATACATTCATTATGTAAATCTACATCTCAAGTCGTTTTTTTATATTCTATAACTGACGAACCGTATTAAATTGCTATGTAATCTTTAGAAAATGTTCAATTCCATAAATTGGAATGGGTGTGAATATTACTTTTGCAGGTACCTATTGTAGGAAAATTAATAAGTTAATTTCTCATCTTTTTCAATCTTCAAAATCGTAGTGTGCCTTGTTTCTATAATTACTCTTCTGCTAATTGCTTTTTAGTATATATTTTAAACACTGTTAAATATTTATGGGTTGGTCACATCATACGGTCTACTCTTGAAAGTATATTATATCTCACAGAACACTCTAAAACACACAATTTACAGCTTTTTACTTGAAACTGAATCGCACTTTTTATCCCTGATACCGCTTTATTTATTTTCATTACATAACACTAAGAAAAAATTAAATTCCAAAGTACCTGAGATGTTCAACTTTAATTCAAAAACAAGTATCCGAAAATATCCTGTTCTTCGCAGTTGATATAACTTTTTCAGTGCTAATGTTTCAGATTTTCACACATATTTCACTGCTGAAAATTAAAATTTCTGAACCTTCATATTTTTCCAAATACTATGCTCTACTACCATCTTCTAATAATAAAAAATGTGTGTTTTGTAGCATTGCATAACATATTTAAGTATGAAAAAATTCTGGATACTTTTTTTTCTCTTTTAGATTTTTTCTAAAAGATTTAAGAATATTCGCTAAATCGAAAAGCATTTATTTTTTAATTATTTCATAGACCTCGTTGAGCTCTATTAAAAATAATTGACTTTTGTTAAGATGGTTGTTTTTTGTAAAAAATATTCTCAAATTTACAAAAAAAAAAAAAAAAAAAAAAAAACAAATAGAGGATCCTCAGTTTGACATAGAATATTGTTACTGAGCCTGGTTTTACAGGCTAAATTTATTAGTAAAAACTGGGCTCGACAATACCCTTAATTTGGCATTAAAAACAGAATTGTATTTACCAAACACAAATTTTGAGTTTGGGAAAAAAGTTTGCAAAAATTCATTTTCCGTGATCTATCAGAACTAGAAATTACCGATATACCAGTTTAGAATATTTGTCAAACCATGATTATCATGCGGACCACTAGGCAGAAAATCGTAATTCACATATAATTCACCCAAGTGAATTGTTAGTAAATTATTTTGAAGTGTATCTTTCGGGATTACATTCAAGAAGATATTGCATTTAATATCAGTGTCCAATTAAAGTGATGTATCATTGTTAACCTGATGTGTCAAATCCGAAAGGTAAACAATAGTTCAAGGACCGAAACTTGATCAACAAATAAACAACTAAATCATGCTTCCAGCAGCATGGTCTTCCAGTACGATATTTCAACACGATATTAGACATCACCAACATTGTAATCCTAATTAGTAGCTGTTACTATTTATGATAAGAAAGGAATCTTTATTGGAAAGAAAAAAACAATTTATAGGATATTTATAATTATATCACAACACCACGGCAAAAAACAATTATTGTATTAATTTAATAAAATTTACCATTGTCATGCAACATATTGCATGACTAACTAAAATAATATAAAATTCAAAAAATAAAGATAAGTTTAAAGGATTTTTTCTCCTAGCATTTAATAACCGTATTTCCTTATTTCTCATAAATGTACAAGAAACTTTTGTAAATTTAATTAAAGTACAGTGGTGATTCGATTTAGTGGACTCAAAAATAAGGGAAATTCGATTTATGGGACACATTTTTTTCCACCGTTGTTTTTTTCGTAATTTTACCTCTTAAATCCACTAAATCGAATCATTGGATTAGTGGACTACCTCGTTCCACCAGTCCACTACAACAGGGAAATATTAAGCTGTGATTGGGCAAACATTTATTATTAAACATTGGATCAATAAAAACTTATGCTAAATTATGATTCTCATACAGATCTAATGCCGCGTTCGTAACGCTTTTACTTGGATTTACCATATAAGTCTCTTGTGTGTATTTACTCATATTTTTATAAGGATTGGATTTGCTTTATTATAATAGCAAATAACTATTTTTTGCTCGTTTGTTAGCCTTAATCTTTTAGTTTCAGTGATAACGGTAGATATAGAATTTACACCAGATCCACGGCTTTTTTGACGCTTTTCATTGGCAATTCTTTGGAAGTTTTAAAGAAAATGTACTTTTTTTTGTGGTAAATATTAAATTAGAAGCCAATCATATTCTCAATTTCTATTTTTAGCCATTTTATTATGTAAGCGGTAAAATTCGATATAGTGGAAAATTCGATTTAGTGGACACTTTTTTTTCCACCGACGAGTCCACTAAATCGAATCACGACTGTATTTGAATTGAAGAACTATTCTACTATCTTGTTACAATTTACAATGAGTTATCCCATTCGTAACTACTATATTTTCTGATTTAAACATCCCCTACATACCATTGCATTGCAAAAAATACCAATTTCGAGGAATTTCTTTCTAATTTGCATATATCTCAGGCTTGGCTGTGTTTAAAAATAAGAACTTTCTTGATGAAAAAATTGATAAAAACCATCCTAGATTTTTAAAATGCAAAATTGACATGGAAAGTGTATAGTAACTTGACTAACTCTGTTAAGTAGCCTCAACATAAAATTTGATTTTGCATCTAACTATTTAATTTTTGAGAATGTTTATCACCAAAAATTTTGTAAAAAAAGCAAAAACATAAAAATCAGTTTTTGGTGATTTTAAAAATACTGTTGTAGTAGAAGTATACAGCTAATGTTACAGACAAACAGAGCAAAGTTATACCTATTATTCGAGCTATTATTTGTTATTCTAGTGCTATTTTTGATAGAGTTGTTAGCTTTCGCCGAAAAAGTCAAATTTTGAACGAGGGTATACAAGGAAAAAGTCCATAATTTTTTGAGATTGATTTTATGGTAGA
>JAEPRC010000411.1:0-38766 GCA_016758945.1 Mucor plumbeus
GATGTGCTCCCGTGGGCACATCCTCGGCGTTATCCTAGCTCGATTAGCACATCCATTTACTAAGAAAAAATGTGCTCATATGAGAGCATCGATGCTCTCAAAAATCCACCCGGGAGGCCATAGTGTTACTTTCAAAAGTTCTCTTTATTTTAAATTGTACAATTTTTCTTGCAACAATATTTATCTTAAATCTTGTAACAATTCAATCTGCCATCTGCCCATCTTTTTTATTAAAAAGCTTTAAGAGGAATGCAGCAAGTATAGTTGAGAGTTATAAGTAAATAACGATTCACTATGGCCTCCCGGGTGGATTTTTGAGAGCATTGATGCTCTCATATGAGCACATTTTTTCTTAGTAAATGGATGTGCTAATCGAGCTAGGATAACGCCGAGGATGTGCCCATGGGAGCACATCCAAAAAATGGCTTACATGAGCACATCCATAGGCTTAAATTAGCACATATTTTACAGGAAAAATTGTCATAAAAAATGCTCAAAAATACTCAAAAAATACTCAAAAAATACTCAAAAAATATTAAAAATGGATAAAAATTGCTCTGGTTTTATTTCATAAATTTATAGCGCTAAAAGCTCTTTTATAATATGTAGTATTGAACTGTTGTATTTTTATAGTGGTACATCAATTTTTCTAGCGTATAAATAATTCAATTGAACTAACCTTTATAAAATACTAACAATGTCCAATTGTACGCAAATGGTAGAATTCATCATGGCATAAACTGCTTTTTAAAAAAAAAACGTAGCAGTGACTCAAACTATAAATTAATTACAGAAAGTGTTAGCTTTAATAAAATTCATGTACATTTTTTGGATAAATAAATATAACACTTACAGCTAGTAATTCACAAGCATATGTAAAGCACACTAGAAACAAACAAAAAAAAATCAATTCTCAATAGATTATAAAAGATCTAAATTTCATACCTTTTTATGTAAAATAGCAGGCTATGTGAAGTCTAAATACTACTGTGAAAAAGAAACCACATTTACCACATGACACGAGAAACCAATAAAATCGTCATTACAACTACATAAATACATACGTTTATAAATTCAGAAAACAAAGAAAGAGACCTTTAGATTATGGGAACCTAGTTAATAAAATTTGTAGTTTGATCAAAAAAGTATATATTTCTAATCTTTTAAATTACCATTTGCATATCCAGAATGTTTGATATTAAAAAAAAAAAAAAAAAAAGAAAGAAAGAAAAAAACTAAAAAAAAAAATGATTTAAACAGTTAAATATACATGTAGTTTTTAGTCATGTTTACTTGTGTACTTGATTCCTTTTGTTACAATGCATGTTTTATGAGGAGCCTTTACTATGTAAAGAAAAATTAAAATCATTGAATAAATGAAGCTTTATACTCATTTACGGTAGATTATACTTATTGAATATTATTGCGATAACAAAAAATGTCTTGAAAAATAGAGCAAATGTAACAGCAGAGTTCTAATTAAGATTCTATAGAATTTACTACATTAGCACCATCAAAAATATGATATTCATAAATAAAATAAAAATTAGCATCTGGAAGTATAAAATATGGTCAACAAAATACTATAAAAAAGGATGAAGAAAAGAAAATAAAAAAAAATCACAAGAAAAGAAGCTAAAATTGTTTCAAAATATGCAAATGAGAACCACTAATATACTGTTATTGCTACACATTACTATTCTAAAAAAGAACAGTAAGGGAACATTGATCCCAATAAAAAGAAGATTTATTCATCAATCATATTACTAGTTGTACTATCATTATCGCTATCATCTATACCATTACCTGTATTAGCAGCAACCCGTTGCTCTTCTGCTACTTCCTAATAATTGATAAACAAATTAGTTAAAATTATTGATTCGAGAAGCTAGTAATTAGTTACCAATCCTGCTGAAGCATTATCACGAGCAACTGCTCTTCTTCGACGAACTTTGAGTGCTTTCAAAGCTTGAGTAATCAAACTTCTCGCGCACCATTGTTTTTTACACATGTATATTTGAAGGCCTTGTGAGTGTGCCTTTTCTTCAAGCAACAAAGAGAAATACCGTTGATCATCATCTCCCAACTGGTTCCAGCTTAAGGCATTTGGATGCATTATTTCTATGAGATTGGTGATCTCAATTGCAAGAGAATGTAACATCTTTCTTTTTGCTTTTAATACATTGCTTGCCAAAGGAACAGCAGAAGAACCATTTTGAAGCAAGTGTAATCGTTGCAGCATTGCATTATACCTTGGAACAAGACCAGCTTTAGGGATCCCCGTAATGTTTGCATCAACCACTCGAGGTCCTCTGTAATTTGGTGCTGTTAAAAGCCGACTTCTTTGAACTGGGTCTTGGTGTACAGCAGTATCATTAGTATTACCATCATTCAAAGGAGTAGGCACAGCAAATTGTTGGTGAAAATTGTTTTCCAAGTAACTAATGCGAACATTTCCATGATTGACATCGGCTCTAATACTGATCAACTCTTGTAAGATTCTTGTAAATGCTTCGTTTGTATTGTTGTTGTTAGTGGTCATTTTGTATAAATTTACTAGTAAAATATATATAAGATATTGTTATTAAACTGACCTTTTTATATTAACAAACAATGTTATTATTAGTTATTAAATTGACACCTTTTGCAAAATGCTGTGGTTGTTGCTAAAGCAATATATGACGTATAATTTGTAATACCATACATTGTACCACTTGCATTTTATTCTATTATTAAATTGTAACGGTTACGATGAAAGTTAATTGATATGCAGATTTACTTACCTCTAAACAAACCAACGTAAACTTATTGACTACAATAAGCCATAAAACATTGTACCATTTGTACAAATAGAAACTACCGCAATTGATTTGAAATAACAAATATAGGAGCAGTTTAGGTGTAAGGTGTTAGTAAACACCATTGACGATTCAATAAATGCCATCAAACTTGAAGGAAAACCAAATTTAGTAATTGTGTAGTTGGTATTGTTTTGATATTAAAATGACAATCCATGCAAAAAGCATTGACCACAAAGGAGTATGACAAGTTTAATAACACATACCTTTTTTGTTCGTCGTACCTATTTTATGTAAACTTAATTTAAGGAGTAAGCTTTATATGTCTGAACTCGATAGAGCAAGTATAATTTAAAGGAGTAGCCGACCAACAAATTAATTTCTTTAATGGTGTTGTTGTTGTTAGTGTTATTTATTGATTTGCATAGAAGACTTCTTGACATATATATATAGCATTTGTGTAATTGATTGCACTGTAATCATGTGTGGTATCCTTCACACGACATGTAGTATGGTTTAAGAGCATTTCACATTTTCAACATGCGTTTCTTATTGTGTCCAGTTGAAGTATTTGTTATTAACGTATTATAAATTTTTTTGGTATGTGATCCCACTGCAGATGGGCCTAGAAATATCAAAATGATGCAATTGCATTAACCGCCATCATTTATTATGCGAAAATTAGTATAAATGCTTCAAAAATTTATAAATAATATCATTTTGATTTCAACTTACTCTAAATTTAAAATAATGGCATCTCAAAACAATAATTCCCAAGAAAGAATAAGAAGCGGCGAACCTAGAGTTTGCACTATCTGTGGTGATGTACTTGAGAGTTCCCGAGCTTTAAGAAATCATAGACGCTATTGTACAGTTGAGCAAGAAGACGTTGAGATGGCCGATGGTGGTGAGACCCAAATCCATTCTTCATTCCCACTTGACAATGACAGAATAGCTGCCGAGGATGATACTGTCAATGCAAATGATTTGCCAGAGTATAGTGATAATTTTGAAATGGATTTAGATATAAACATTTCGATTGATAATTCCACAGCTACTGAAGATGGTAAGATTAAGTATATATATTTTGGAATGGTAATAAAAATTCACTTTATACTCACATGTATAATACAAACTAATAGATATTGTATCCGATGATGATCAGGAATCCATTAATAGTAACAATCCAGTTGAAAATGAGTTTGATCTTTCAAATGTACAATACAAAACCAAAGGTGTATTTCAAGAGGATACACATGATCCAGCTTGGGTTTATGATTACCGCTCTATGCAAGATATAGGACCCAACTCTTATAATACTTCAGAGCTTATTTCAATGGAACTGTACGACCTTGTTAACGAGTATACTATTCCAAGAGAAGCATACCGAAAATTAGTAAGGTTGATGAATACAATGATTAGGGATACAGAGAAACTTGCAAGAGGTAAGAAAAAATGCTAGTAATCCACCTACAGCCTTATTAAAGCAGTAAAACTTCAATAGAAAGTAACCCTAAGATACTGAATGGCCCTGAAGTAGAGCGTCTAATGAGAAATCAGTCAACGTTGACTGCACACCAATACGACGTCTGCCCCAATGGTTGCATGCTTTTCCATTTAAATGATGAATCTGCCTCATGTGATCATTGTTATGGCCAACGTTTTGACAATTCCAACAAGCCTCTCTCTACAATGAAGATCATGTCCCTTGGTGATATTATTTCTGGATTACTTGCAAATCCAATTACTCGACAAGACCTTGAATATCGACACAATTATGACAATCGAGAGGAAGATGAGCTATCTAGTAAAATTGCCGATGTTTTTGATGGGGAAGTTTATAAGTCCCTCAAGGATAGACAGATGTTTCGCAATACGTATGACCAATGTATCGCAATCTATAATGATGGATTTGTAACTGATAAGCGAGGAAGTAGATTGTTTACTATTATCCACGTTATCTTATTCAATCAGGCACCAAACAAACGGTATAAAGATGAAAATATGTTGCAAATAGCCATCCTTCCTGGTCCAAAAAAGCCAGCATCTTTTAATTCTTTTGTGAGCGTTATTCTAGCAGAGATACAATCACTATCAACATACGGCATGATTGTCAAGACACCCGATAATCAAACAATTAGATCAAAAGTTCACTGTTTAATATTTGGGGGCGACACATTGGGTAAGTCTTCACATCAATTATTGAAGCAAATTTAACTTTCTTGCTTACTGTTTGCATTAAATTTTAAGGAGTTTACGATTGGAGCTTGGCTGCCTATCATTCCTCAGTATTGGGTTGTAGATTTTGCTACTGTCGTGGAATACACCCAGATAATCAAAGCCACGGAATGTACTTTGTTGATTCTGACGCTGAACTGAGGACTTTAGAAGATTATGTTGAAGCTGACCCAAATAAAGGTTATCATGGTAGAAGTTTAATCACACAATTGTCTACTTTTGCAGGACCAACTACGTATGTGTATGATGAATTGCATGGATTAGCCCGTGGTGTATCCGCTGAATTGTTTGAAATGCTTACAGTTGATCTATCATCCAGCAACAACAAATTCTATTACACATATCCAAATGGTGATTTTGAAGTCGAAAATTACCCCTTTTTTATATCTAAATCAAAATTGAAAGAGATTGGCGAAGGTATCGAAAAAACTAGGCAATATATCCCGGCAGCTTTTGATGGCTCTTTTCAAAATATTATTCATAAAATAAGAGGAACAAGAGCTGTTGACTATCTTGACATAGCACTGGTAAGCATTGAAATATTTCTAAACTAGAAAAAGAAATGTTAAAAATTCATACCTCCAAATATTTAGTATATTATTCCTACGTTGTTTGTTCCAGAGTTACGAGACCCACAAGCAAAAAACGCAATACTAAAGTTGGTACGCGGTATGATGCTTTCGTTGCAATGGGAATATACTACTGCTACATTGAATGAGTTAAATAGCTGCTTTGCGTATTTTCATCGCTACTGCAAAAGAAAAATAAGCAGATGCCAATTGTCAGTTTCTGTTTTTCGTCCCGTCCAGCATCAGCTTGTTCATATTGCATGGATTATATCTAAAATGGGGCCTATAGTCGCATATGGAACTCGTAGCCAAGAGAGATGCATCGGCAAATTTAGTAGTATGATAACTGGAAAAGTACGTACAAATGTTCAAGCCTCAAATCTAATTGAAACTGTTGCCATTCGAAATCATCTGAAAAGAACGTTCAATGTCAATGATTTCTTACAAGGGATTCGTCCAAATTCATATTCAGAAAACTCATATATCAATCATCCAAGCAATTTGACAAGTGCTCAGTTGTGGGAACCTATTGAAGAAATCAACCTTTCTGCTTCAGATCTTTCTGATCGTTTCCAAAATGTTCCAATTAGCAAAATCAAACGAGCCATAAATAAGTTTTATTGCAGATTGTTTTCAGTTCAACAACTGGATCAAAATGCTTCACCGATATTGAACTTTACTGTTGCTGGTCGTGCATTGGTTGAATCGAGTGTTATAGCTTCTAAAAGGTATTGTGATAAAATTCGCGAATACCGCAGAGCAAATCACTATATAATGTTTACAAGCAACTACAGGAACATCTCCAACCAGCAAGTTCCTTGTTGGTTTGTTGGTAGTGTTCTTTTTTTCTTTAAGCATGAATATTGTGGAGTAACATATTTCTTGGCTTTTGTGGAAACAATGAAACAACATCGTACAGATACTTATGATAAATCAATTCCTGTTGTAAGAATGAATAGGCCGGTAGAACAACAACTATTGTCATCAGTAAATCGTGTCATTGATCCCAAATACGCAGTAATAGCAGTTGATGACATTGATTTGCAAGTTGGTTTGGTGCAGTCCTTATCAAATGAACTCGAGTTTAGTGTAATAGGAAATTACCACGTCTTTAATGAAAACATATCCAGAAATGCTGGTAGTATCGCAAACCTTTGATGTTGTTATCTCTTTTTTCTAGTTGTCCTTTTTCTCTGCATTTTTGTAATTCAAACGAATATTCTGCATGTTGTAAACTTTAATATTAAATTGATACTAAATCATCGAATTCATCTTTCTCTTTTTAATAAATCTTCATAAATATATCTAGAAATAAATTGTTACTGTAAATTTAAAATAACTTTTAAAGATTTTTATGTATCGATATTACATGCGTGTAAACAGATTAGGATAATAAATAGCTCATTTTTCTTGTTGATGTAAATTCAGAAAAAAATCAAAAAGAAAAGAACGCGAGAAAAATAAAAGAGCTCCTTTTATTTATGCGGCAAGCCATCCTAATTCAAATGCCCAGCCACTTTAATACTAAATTTTAAAAAGTTTATACACAGCAGGAATAAGATCATAACATCATAACATTGTATAATAGAAAAGAAATAATTTATAACATGTCAAAATCATAACGCAATTTTTTGTGCTATTGGTATAAGCATACAGTCAAACCTCGCTTTAAGGTCCCTCAATATAGCAGAAACCTCGATATAAAGGAGATTTTTGTATCTACCGAAGTCTGATGGACAAATTTTACAGCTCAAAATCCCTTATTTCAAATTTATATTTAAAAGAACTTTTTCTTTCCATATATTCCTTATTTTATTAAAAAAAAGAACAGTTTTAGGTATAAATATTTTTTATTAGTTGTAAATACTGAAAATGGTTTCTAATCTTTTGAGAAAATCCATTTAATGTAATTTGATTGCATCTGCTTTATATTACGATTTCTTTTTATATCGTAAGTAGAAACCTGCCATATCTTTAAGTATTTTGAAATCTTTATCATTTGTAGCAACAAAGTTTGAAGTAACATAACCTGAACTTACTAAGGTTTTTCTTCATTTACAGGAACAACATCGTTTTTTCCCTCCATATCGTCAATTTCATCATTACCATCATGGATTAAAGGCCGTGGTGTTGTTATCTAAGATGCCTTCATTCCCTTCTTAAAATTGAAGTTGACCTGTGTTTTAAATTTGATTTAAGGGAGATCCTCGATATAAAAGACTTTTTGAAAGAAACCACGAATGCCCTTAAGATACATTGTAAGAAAATATTGTATAGAAAACAATCAAAAATAGAAATATAAAAGAGGTATAGCCGTAAATTGGGATACGACAACTTACTTTACAATTTGCAATTAGTTCAGATGGACTTTATCTCAATTTCAGCTATCTTTTTCAAATCCAAAAAATGGTATTTCTAAGCTATCCTTTTTTTTTTTTTTTTTAATTATGAAAATGGCTCTATTATATAGAATAGACTATGGATACGTTACTACTACTGAAAATAGTAATACAGCATCCTCTCAACCAAAAATATGAGGCTCTAATAATTAACTCCATAGGTTTTTTGGTTTTTGTTTATATAACCTGCCGAAAATTGCCATCACTGCCTAAAATGCAACTAAAGGAATCTTCACGCAGAGCTACTTCTCTTTTTTAACCTAAATAAATTATACAATAAGCAATATCTAAATCTATTTATATCTACTAATAAATAAAACTTTGCCTCTTCACCAATATTGTCAGCACTTATTCTTTTATTCTTGATTATTTTTTTGACAAGTTAGATACTTTACAAAGCGGTTGTACTAATTGCTACATATAATTGATAAAAAAGTCAAAGACCATTTTTTAAAAGCTTATTATTTGATCTATAACCTATGTACACTTGACAATATGAGTAGCGTTTTCATGATAGCCAATTTTTGGTTCAATTTTCAGGTATGTTCATCGAGAAATAATAGTAGTATATAGCGAAATATTTGAATATCAAATTTAAATAAAGTACAAATAGATGCTCTTTTTAAAGAACATCGATGCTCCCATGATCACACCAAATTCGAGGCTTCAAAATTTTCAAAATTTTGAATACGCATATCTTTCGAAATATTTGAAGCACATAATGATGCTTCACACTAAAAAAGCTTGTAATTAACCAAGAAAAAAGAATTCATATTTAAAAATACCATTTTCTAACTTTTTATTAATTGACTTTTCAGTCAATATATGAGATACTCTCATATGAGAGCATCGACAATCTCATGAACCTATCGACACTCTCATTTGAGCACATGGATGTGCCCTGAGAACATCCGGACGGCCATAGTGATTATTTCCAATACAGTAAAATAAAGAAGACTACAAGTGATTATATCATGGAGAACGTAGGGTTTTTATTATTAAGTTAAAAAGGAATCCAGGAGCCATCAGGTCCTGGTTTCTAAAAGTATTTATACTATTTCAATTCCATTTGGATACGGATGTCAGATTCAATATGGAATTGAGTTAATATTTAACATAAATAATAGGCAAAAAACCGACAGCGGCAAAGTATGTTTCATTAGAATACATATACACACTAACAATTTGACAAAATGTTAATTTTCTTTTGGATTCTAGTATATTTGTATTTAATCTAATATTTGATAGAGGTAAAAAATGTTATTGTGTAAATTTAATGAAATTCACCGTTGCCATGCAACATATCTAACAATTTGACAAAATGTTAATTTTCTTTTGGATTCTAGTATATTTGTATTTAATCTAATATTTGATAGAGGTAAAAAATGTTATTGTGTAAATTTAATGAAATTCACCGTTGCCATGCAACATATTACGTGATTAAAATGATAAAAACCACAAATAACGAGATGTTTAAAGAATTTGCTCCCCTTGAATTTAATAAATAATGTAATTCCTTATTCCTCATAAATATACAAGAAACTTTTGTTAAATCTAATTAAAAGATATGAATTGAACAAAACTATTTTACTATCCTGCTTCAATTTACAATGAGTTGTTCCATTTGCAACTACAGTACTATATTTTCTAATTTAAACATCCTTTACATACAATTACATTGCAAAAAAAATAAAAACTTCGGAGAATTTTCTTTGAACTTTCAAACATCTCAGGTGTGGCGGCAGTTTAAATCAAAAAATTTCTGATGATGAAAAAATTGGATAAAAACGATCCTAAATTTTTAAAATGCAAAATTGACAGCAAACATGTATAGTAGCCTGGCTAACTCTATTAAGTAATCTCAACATAAAATTTAGTTTTGTATCTACTGGTATATTTATTGAAATTATGTATCACCAAAATTTTTGTAAAAAAAGCAAAAACATAAAAATCAGTTTTTAGTAATTTTAAAAATACTTTTATAGTTAAATTTTAAAGTTAGTGGTACAGACAAATAACGCAAAAAAATACCTATTGTTTGAGGCATTATTTGTCACTGTAGCTCTATTTTTCATAGAGTTATTAGCTTTTTTCGAAAAAATCGAATTTTGGACGAGGGTATACAAGGGGAAAATTCATAATTTTTTAAAGTTGATTTTATAATACAATATAATAAAACTAAATAAAAGAACCATTTTTGGCTAATAAAGTGTATGTTTAAACGGTTGCTATCTCGAGTTATAGTTCATCAAAGTTGCGTTTTTGTATGCTTTTAATGGAAATAGCTTTATAAATAAAGTATGAGCTTAATTGGAATTTTTGCTAGATTTATTTCTCTCCTTTTTATATCTGTTTTAAAATATTACTCTTTGAGATTGCTATAAAATTGCAAGAGTTATCAACAGAAAAGTGAATTTTGTGATGATTTTTTTTGGTAGTTTAAGGTACAGTCGGCATAAAGCGGAGTTTGATAATTCAGGTCCCGTAATTCGAGCCTGATATGTAGTAAATTTGTTCTTTGAAAGGGTTTTTTGGTACAGTCTTCAGGGCAACGTTGTAAAAAGTATTCTAACATAGACATTCTGACCTCCTGTATGCTCTCAGAGCACATGGATGTGCTCAAATGAGATGGTCAATAGGCTCATAAGGTCATCGATGCGCTCATATGAGAGTATATCAGATAGTGGCCGAAGAGTTAATCAATGTAAAGTTAAATCAATCCACTTTTGACATACCATTAAATTGTATTTTTGATATAGATTATAGATCTACGCAACTTTATGGTACTATAGTCGTACGTCGTACCTCAATTTAAGGTCGCCCGTGGTTTTTTTTTAAATAGTCCCTTATATCGAGGACCTCCCTTAAATCAGATTCAAAACATAGATCAACTTCAATTTCAAGAAAGGTGTCGGTTTTCGAGGATATTAAACAGCCATTTTAGGGCCAATCCCATTTCTAACTCATATTGAAATGTAATTGTTATAATAGTCTTTTAAACCAAGACCTTGAAGCTTTTGGTTTTTTATTTAACCACTAGTTCTTCTAGTAATAAAGCCTACGTTCTCCATGATAAATGTTGTTAGTCTTTATTATTATTCTTTCTAGAAATAAGATTTATTCACAAATAACTCTCAAAAGGAATGAAGGCATCTTAGATAATCACACCACATCCTTAATCCATGATGCTAATGATGAAATTGACGATATGGAAGAAACAAAGGATGCTATTCTTGTAAACAAAGAAAAATTCTAGCAATTTTAGGTTGTGTTACTTCAAACTTTGTTGCTACAAATAATGAAGATTTCAAAATACTTAAGGATATGGTAGATTTCTACTTACGATATAAAAAAGCCCGTAATACAATGCAGATACAATCAAATTACATTTAATGGGTTTTTCTCAAAAGATTAGAAAACATTTTCAGTATTTACATCTAGTAAAAGAATTTTGTACCTAAAACTGTTCTTTTTTTTTTTAATAAAATAAGGGGCATATGGAAAGAAAAGATTTCTTTAATATAAATTTGAAATAAGGGATTTTAAGCTGTAAAATTTGTCCACCAGTCTTGGGTGGATTCAAAAACCTCCTTTATATCGAGAGACCTTATATCGAGGTTTGACTGTAGTATGAAATTAGTTTTAGAAAAGAGGGCATGCCTCTATTCGAAAATTAAAAACTACAAAAGATTTTTTTTTTTTTTTTTTTTTTGAAAAAGCCAAATTTTACTCGAGTGGGTGGCTACAAAGATAGATTATACGTCTTAGAAACAAAGGTTAATTGAGTTGCAAACGATTTAGAATAACAGCAACTTATTTAATATCAATCATTTGTTAGATAGATATTTGATCAATTATATCTTTCTAAAATTTATGCCAGATCAATCTATTTGCATTAGGAACACGGCAAATTTAAGACATTCTTATTTCATGCAATTATGCCCAATAAATGAGTGTATCTTGCATATTCCATTTCTCTAATCTTACTTTAGATCAATAAGAATAATCAGGAATGTTGTCACAGACCTGTCAGGTTGCTTCATAACAATAAGGACTGCAAATCAAAAGGTTCATTATCTTACCAACTACTATAATAACTTATTGGTGTAATTTCACTTTAGTAATTACAGACATTGATCAGCCATATTTATTTGTTGCAATTTCGTTAGGGGACATCTACCGTATTTCAAAAGTTTATTGCAAAATACTCATCTTAAATAATATCTCTAAGCTGGAATCTCAATATTTGGCATTAGTTTCTCAATACACTGGTTTAAATGACCTGAAATTTTATAAAAAGGCGCCTACATTGTTCTTGTGCCGAGGTTTTAGATTTTCCCAAAGATTTAATGAACGCAGCAAATATATATATATATATATATATATTAGCAACTTTGAAGTGAAAATAGAAAGATTGATTATAACAATTTAGTGAAAGACCAAGCAATACGTTATATATGCTATATATGTTAATGCATTAAATAAAAAATGGAATCTTTCTAAAATTAAAGAATTGATGAGGGCTAATACATCACTTTATAATAAAAAGGTTTATGTTATTTGCATCATTATATATAATGCATATGTACTTTTTAACATTCTTTACACTGTTTTATTTTACTATATTCTGATATGGCAATTATGTATTATATAAATTTTAATACAATTCTACCTGCCATGAAACTATGATAAACATCTATATCGGAAGTATGTTAAATACGGTAGAGCTAACAAACTTCCAAAAATAGCTTTTGTGATGTTTGACGAAAAGGTTTGCTTGAAACTTGCAGTAAAACGTAGCTGTGTCTATTATATCACCAAACAAGTGACACAAATTACCTTCATTATGATGTTTTGCAAAAATGTATTATATTTTTGAAGGATTTTCATGCAAAATCTAATCGACAAGCATTTTATCTCTAGTTTTTCTTGCTGTGCTCTCAATACAAACGTGTTTAATTCTATGATGTGAATTTTCCAGATCCTTGTACCTCCAGGTGTTAAAAATTAAAAAGGAAAATACGATTTACGTTCATCATATGGTATGTCTGCTCTTGACTTTATACGATAAAAGTAACTCGTCGACACAATTGGAAATGAGACGGGCGCATATTCTGTTAATCATGTGTAATCCCGTTTTCTCATTGTACAATATGTACTAGGTGCAAATCAATACGATTATTTAATGCCTCCTTAAAATCTGTTTGTTTTCAATTGCTCTCTCTCTCTTTTTTTTTTTTTTTTTTTTTTTTTTTTCAAAACAATAACAATAACAATAACAACAGAATGTCCTCTTATATGGCCCATTCTAATTTACCTCAGCCAGCTATCTTCAAGTATGTAAAGCCCTGTCATGATGAGCTTGTTAGTACTCTTCAAAACTTTCTTGATTGTCATGCTTCCAATGCAAGTAAATTAACAATTGCCGATGATAATGTAGGTAGAGGTTTAGTGTGCGCATTCACAGATAGATCTTCCAAGATTGAAGGAGTTATGCTTTATGTAATGAAACAGGGCATTCAAAATTATTTGGAGAAACAAGGTTATAAATGCACTTCTTCCCCTGATTCTGATATAATCCAATGTGCCAAGAGCAAGACATTAGCAAAGTTGTAATGCCCCCCCCCTTTTTTTTTAATATATAACAACAATAAATCAAATCATTTAAGCTATTTGCTATTGTTTTTTTATTATTATTATTCTGCTGCTGTATCCCACATACAAACAATTTTGTTCTTTTCAGCAGTATACAAAAAGTCTCCATTGGGATTCCAGGATACACCACATATAACAGAGCTTACAAAATAAAAAGGGTTAATTTATACAGTAGTTAAAAATCTTAATTGATTTACCTATGCGCTGAAATTGCTCTCTCTGGTTTACCAGTTTTGGCATTCCAAATATGCAATGAACCATCTAAATTAAAAAGCTTGAGACATAAAACATCGTAATCAGAATTGATTCTTTTTATTACCTGCTGAACCAGCTGCCACATATTTCCCATCAGGACTACAATAAACAATATAATAAACTATCAGATTTTTAGGGAGTAAAGTAATGAATAGGTTACCTGAACGTTGATCGGGACCAATTAATACCATTGCGATACGTCTCAGCCCTAAAACAGAGTGTTAAGCCGATATTAATTTTAGAATAGTTGTATCACCTACTGAAATGATCTCACAATATCATACATTCGCACATCTATTGTTTTGAGAGTGTTATCTCTTGAATTAGTGAGTAATGTTGTCCCATCTATAGTGTCCAAATATTAGTACATTTAGGGCATATCATATATATTCAATTTACCTGGAGACATGCTCACCGATGTGATTTGTCCACTATGAATTCCTGTCAATTCTTTGATTCCTACACCTGTTCTAGCGTCCCATAATCTGATATTATTATCCAAATGTCCACTAACAATTGTTTGACCATCAGGATCCATCAAGCATACATCATTACAGCTAGAGAATGTAAATATCGTGCGAATGTCTAATAAACTGAAACGTGAGTGCATGAATAAAGCTTATTGCTATCAACCTACTGTATCCTTTTTGCAGATCCCAAACTTTAAGAGTACGATCATGACTTCCGGATATCTGTAAAAAAAAAAAAAAAAAAGGTTGTTAGCAAATCATTCTTATTAATAAGATAATGTTATCAATTACCACTCTATTTGAGTCTACTGTAAATTTTGCTGCATAAACTTTGCCAATATGACCTGTCAAAGTATGCTTTTGGAATAGAAAATCAGTAATTTAATATAGAATCCTCACAATAAATAGCTTACCTTGAGTCTATACGTAGCTAAGCTCCAAATTCTAGTTGCATTGTCTGTACAAGAGCCTAAAACAAGCTCATCTGTGGAATTAAATGATACAGATGTGATAGTTTGCAAGGCTCCACTCAATGAATGTGTAATGTTTCCAGTTTTTGCATCAAACAGTTTAATCTTTTTATCTGCACCACCTGTAGCAAACATTGTTCCAGTAGATGAAGCTGATATACAATGTATTTCTGCATCATGCACATTCTGATGAAATACTTAGATACACTCTTCATTTGATTCTATACATACTTACAATTCGCCTATTCACTTTCTTTGGTAATATTATATTGGAAAAATGCATTGACTTTGTTATATCTATTGAGGAAAAAACATCTCGTTTTCTGGATTGTTTGAGTTTTTGTCTATCAGCATCAACTCTCGCCTGTTCCAAAGCACTATAATATTATCAATTAGTCATAGTAACATCTGTAAATCTAACAATTTACGTTTCGTAGAATTGAGTTGCCTCATTCATTTTTTCAGCTTCTTCATTCATTTTGTTCATCCATCGTTGGAGCAACTGCTCATTTTCTTTTCTTAATATTTTAATTTTATCTTCTGTAGTAACCATTTCAAGTTGCAATGCTGCTAATTCATCTTGAAGAATCTAAAAAGTTTGACTGTTGATATATCTATAAACGATAATTATTTACTGTATCCATATACCTGAATTGTAACATCTTTTTCTCGCAGCTGTTGTATTTGTAAATCACATTTTGTCGTAAGTTTTTTGACTGAGTCTGATAATTGCTTGATTCTACATGAAAAAAAAAAAAAAAAAAAAAACTTTAATGCTAAACTATGTAAATGAATATCTCTATTTGTTCTTACTCGTCAGTTTGTTTTATATCCTTTTCTTCTCTTGTTCTCAACTGTTCATTCAAATTGACAAGTCGCTGAGCATTTTCGCTTTGTGTTTTATACATATCTGCACGCTCTTCATTCAATTCCCGTATTCTGCGATCGAGTTCAGCAACTCTTTGTGTTGAACTATATATAAATATATAATATATATTTATATTTATTTTTATATTATAAACTCTTAGTAATTTATATATCCTCCGAGAATATAAAAAATTACCCAGCTGTTTCTGTATTGGAACCATCGTTTCTTGCTGTTTCAATGGCTTTATTCTTTTTTGCGAGCTCTATAGTTTGTTGTAAAAGCCTATTATCTAATTATATTACGTTAAGTAAAAAGGGTTTTAGACTAAAATAAATGCATTACTTGTGACAATTATATCATGAAAGTTATTTGCAACTTTATCACGAGCTTGTAATCTCTCTAAAAGTATTTCTCTAAAAGCCATATTAAAGAAGAAAAACTATACACTCCCCTTGTTTGCTGTATTTGGCTTAAAATTCAATTGTTTGAGCGGTGCTCTAATGCACCGCATATGATCATCGTCATGCGTGAATCGCTCTCTCGTCTCTACTGTTTGATAGAGAGCTATTCCAAGATAATAAACATTATTTGTAGTAATTTACGCATTTTTTGTTTGTTCAAGCAGCGTGAAATGTTACATATCTTATCATTCAATCAATGGTTTTTACAAATCTTACAAATCATATACCAAAACAAAAAGTATTTTTATGTAGATCAACTACTGTAGAAGCTTTTGATAGTTAGGTTTAGATTATTTCCAGATTTGATTGCTTTACATATTTCATTATTTATTCATCAAACACATTTACAAAAGCCCAATCATGGTCATAATACATTTCTCGAGTGTGAACATCTTCTACATGATATAAAAATTCAAATTTACCACGAGATAAAAAGCAAAGAGGAATCTCATGTGTGATTTCACCATTTGGTGGTATTTCTGGTAAAACTAATTGCGAAACACCTTGCATCAAAAGCTTTTCTGTGAGATCATATTCCTTTGCTCCATCATTATAGCTCTGAACGGGCTGAACACGTAAAATTAATTTGACAGGTCGAACTAGAATATCAGATAATATTAATGACCGAATAAAATAGTATAAATGTATAATACCTTGTCTATTGGCAATTGTTACATTCATGTGCACAAAGGAATTAACCTGACATCTAAATTGACGATGCCCAGTGGTTTCCACACCTTCCTTTGACATGTCTACAATAAATTCAATGTCTTGCTTCTTGAGTACGTTTAACTGAAGATTCGTTAATCGTAAAGAAGGACGCAAATTAATAATGCCACCACGGCCATTTGATCGACATTGCCAAGTAGCTTTAACGCGAGATAACATCTGCTCTCTGTACCAAAACATTTGCAAGCGAGCTTTCTCTTGTTCAGGTGCCATTTTTGGTGCTTGAGAAACAACAAATTGCTTATTTGGCTCAAAACTGGGAATAGGTTGTAATCTTTGTTCAGATGTGAGAAACAGTTTCTTTAGTGGCAAGACCATTCTATATTTACATGTTGAGCATTAGGTGATATTTATATATTTATATAAATATAACGCGCATTTACCTTTTAGTCAGTGCTGGTTGTATAGTAACTACGGATCTCAATAAATTATCTATTTTGGCATCGTCTTTTTCGTTTGAATTATCAACGGTAAATTCAATATCAAATGGTATAGTCCAAGTATTTCGAACATCAAATGTTAATAAGCAATAAGGATTTTTATCATCATTGTCGTTTGCCTGTTGTGTTATCACTAGTAACTGTTCTACTGGTTGCTCGGCAGATTCGATATGTTTGATATCAAGGCTTTGTATTTTATCATTAGCTTCCTTCACCATTGATTCTGTTACAGACATGTTGTCTCTTAGATACAATACATCCCAATTTAATGGTTCTAAATTCTGATAAACTGTAATCATGATTGGCAAGTATAGCTGTCTAGTATACAAAGTAGCAGGTAAATCATCATTAATACTTTCTTCTTGTTCTATAAACTTTTCTGAACGATCTTTGATGGCTCTATCTAAATAGCCATAATCCACATGAATGGCGCCACCAGTACTAAAAGATTGTTACTAAATTATTCATATTTAAAAAAAATCAACATAGCAGCATTTCCTACCATCCTTGCTTGCCATAAATGTTGACAAGAATTTCGATATATTCTCCAGGAGGAAGATTAATTTTTTTTCCAATTTGATTACTGTCAGCTTTTGAACCTTCCCAGGAGAAAACAGGAGTTCCTTTGGTATATAATTCAATTTCATATTGTTCTTCAGTAGGTAGTTCTGGATTGATAGGCTTGGGATGAATCGTGGTGGAATCTGTAAATGATAATGTCAAGAAATCTACAGGGATATTTCCAATATTCTCTACTTCAATGGAAATATGTGTCATTTCTCCCTCAAATAACATTACAGCGCCATGAAGTAATGAGGTTGATTTGATTTTTAGCAATGGTTGATCATCAATAACATTCAAACTTTCTTGATTTGTGTTTCCTGTTGGTACTTTTTCTGCAGGTTTATGATCTGTTTAAAGCGGTAATATATTAATATTTGTTTTGATTTCATTTAATTAGTATCCTTGATTACCTTGATCCGACTTTTTAGATAATGCTTGAAGACCACTAATCAATTCATACGCCATGATTAAACACTTGAACTGATATTAATTATTGATTTACTTACGTATACTTGTATCGTTCTGATTCTATGGATTGTTGAATGATATCTTTACTGTTCTTTGGTTGCTCTACTTTTTTAACTTCTTGTTTTTCATTCATAAATTCTTGCTCTGCAAAACCAGTAATTTTGATGATACAGCCACGAATAACTAAAGATCCAGTTTCTAAAGGTGTACCCATTAATCTTAAAGTAAGAGTATCGTTTGCAGTAATAGTTGTAGCTGTAGGTATAGCTAAAAACTCAATGCCAGATGTACTGTATGTCAATTAGCAATCATGAAGTGTTTATGTAAAACTTGATGATTACCTCAATACAACATTACTAAGTTCCAGATCAAAACCAAATGGATTTGTTAAAACAACTTTAAATTCACAAACTTCGTCTTTAATCAAGTTAATTTGAGGCTATATATTGAGGTTTTAGTTGAAGTCCTATATACAAATAAATATAATTTTACCTTGTCATTTTTCTTTTTAGCGAAGGGATTGTAAATAAATGGATCACCTGAACTTGCACGACCTTCTTTAGATGCAGCTAATGCTTTGGCAATTAATAATGGATGTTGATATATAGCTTTTCGTGGTATAGGTGGAATAGGTTGAATTGATTTTACAATATTAAATCCCCAATAGTTGACATTATTATCTACTTGGCCTGATCTTTTACTGATATTCACAATACGTTGAATTGATGAAGCAAGTCTAATTTGTTCATCTTTTGATATATGTTGATACAAGTTTTTCAATAAAACTGTAGTGTAATATAGCATTGAAGCATGATCTATACAAATGATCGTACCCATAATAAGCTTATGAACCATACGCTTATATTCACATATTTACCTTGTATAGCTTCAGATATAACAATACACTCTCGTAAAATGTCAATTTGCAGTGCAGCCCAACCAAATCCAACAATATCCGCTTTAACAGAGTGATCTGTCTTTTCTTGTTGATTATTAAACTTGTTTTGCATCATCTGTAAAGTGCCGCCATCCTGCACATTACTCTCTGTTTAATTGCATGTTGAGTTTCTAGATGTACATGTTTATCTTTTTGTAATTTTAGCTTACCACCAATGCCATAAACTTCGCAAATTCTTTTCAAAACTTCCAAAATTCCATCATCTCCTTTTCCGGGACTTTTTTTATTGGGGCTAGAACTTGCCATAGCAGCTCTACCTTGAATCAGTAATGGGATCATACGATTTAATGTTTCGTACATGAACCATGCAGATTTGCGATGATATCCAATAGTTGACAAAACTGAGGACATTTGAGTCATAATATTGATCTATAATCGGTAATTAATATTACTGCATACAAAACTTGCGTTATTTTCCTTACTTGATCTATCATTGGCATATCGTCTACATCCATAATCCAAATTTTGGTGATCCATTTAGCGATAGAAAATCGAGTTAAACCACTTCCCTTGCATTTCACTAGATCAGAAACCGACATAAACCTGCCTTCTCGTTTCAAAATACTTTCAGAAGGTGATGTTTGTACAATTTTGGCCAATAAAGCATCGTTCCAACCACCATTTAAAAAGATAATCATCAAAAATCTGGAAATCTTCAAACATGCTTCTGCAAAAACTAGCTTTGGAATAGGAATACTTGTTGTAGAATTTACTTTTACATAGGTCTGCAATAAATCTTCGTACATGTTTGTTATTTCAGTGACAATGGTGAGTGGTTTTTTACTTTCTTCATTTGGTGGAGTTGTTGTAGTTGTAGTGGTAGGTGAAGGATCTGCTAATGCATCGTCTTCATTTGTTAAAGTTTGCCTCGATACAATGTGCTATAAATTATTATTATTTTTTAATATATTAAATTAAAAATAAACTATTTGATTAACACTTACACCTGTATCAGCTTGAAGAAATGCTAATAAAATATTTGTGCATGCCAATCCTTCTTTTGCGCTACTGAGCCACAAATAATCGTATGAATTCTGAGCCATATCAATGGCCTCATTATAACTAACATATTAATTACAATTAGCATCAATTTATCAATGAAAATTGGTTAATTATCACTCACTGCTTCACTGCATCCGGTAATCTACCTGCCAATAGATAAAAATCGGCTAACAACTTTTTAATACGGCCAGGTGTTCTTTGTAATGTTCGACCAGCATCTCCAGGAATGGTCATTGCAGATCCTGTAAATGTAGTTGATCGAGACAATGATGGTTTGGGTGTAGGAGGTGAATTAGCCGATGCTAGATTTTTACGAGAATTAGCAGCTGTAGTTGAAGCTCTTTTGAGAAAAGAAGATGAAATGGATGATGTTGGTATTGGTCCAACAGGCTGAGAATTTCTGTTTGGCTGATGAGGTGAACTGCTAGAAGGTTGAGGTTGTATTAATCTATTATTTCCATTGGTGGAATCAAAACTTCTTGGTATATAGCCAGCAGGAATTGGTGATTCTAAAACCTTCAAACTTTCAATACGTTCTGCCTAAATAATTGTTAAAAGCAGGTCAATAACTAAGTAAAGGAAAACTTACTATGGAAGCAAATTGATCCAAAATTTCACTTGCAAAGTCGCAAATCATGGTACTCATATAAAATGACATGTTTCCAACATTAGGAATCATGATAAGGCCTTTAGTATCATCTGGTTGGTTTTCATTTGGATCAAAAGCAAAACATCTAGTAGCGACTGCTGTTGGATACTGTAATTAACAAAAGGCAATTAGCATATTGGTTGATGTTGTACATGCATTATTGCTTTTTAGTACCTGACCCAACATGTCTACAAACTTTTTGTAGCCTTCACTTAAATCTTTATCTTTCCATTCTTGGCAATCCATAATACCAATAACCTATTGTATGATTTTTTAAGTTTTTCCAAAAGTCAGGGGAAAAGGTTATTTTGATGATCACTTACACCAAAAATACGTCTATGTGGCTGAAAATCTTCTAGGTGGCAATGATCTCGGTTATATTTTGTTACAAACTGAAAATGCATTTGTCCTTCTTGGAAAACTTGACTACTAAACTTGGCTTCAAGAAAATAGATTAGTGTTTTTGAATGTTGGTATGCAATATCGGTTTACCATTAGCACCTTGGTGGAGGTCAGGCGTAACGTCCCCGAGACGAACAAGGCTAAATTTTCGAACAAGCTCAACATGATGCCAAAATGTAGACTTTTTGATGGGAGAAACAGGGACTAATAATACGCGTACTCGACATGCTGAAGTTATATCGAGAGCGAGGTCCATTTTTCTATTTGATATTACAAGAAAGGGAAGAAAACTAATCCAGAAGAAATACAATAAGCTTCAATTTGATCATATTTGAGCACCGAATATATGATTCTTTTTTTACGGGATCCTAAATTTAAGATCAGGGGCGAAAAGTATATGTAGTTGTGTGAACTGATAACAAGTATGAAAACGAGGTGTGCTGTATATTTATTTTTTTATATGTAGTACTCATAAAGTTAATGAAATATCCATTTTAAATTACTCGTTTGCTTTTAAATAGGTATCCACTTTAAATATTATACTCCAAATAAATGGCCCAATTTACGAAAAACAAATTCGCCACAGTTTGAAAGGCGTTCTAGAATTTCAAATTTCTTGGTATCTATAATATAATGCAAAAATTTGGTAAATGGCAGGTTGTTTTAAACAATCAAGCGAGAAGGATCAAACATCTTTTTTACCTTATATGCTTATTGCTATTATATGGGCCAGTTGTCTAGCTTTTATTAGCACTATTTTGATAAATTCTAGTTGCATTTTTGATGGTGTAATGATCTATTAAATCTTTGATATCCCACAGCAAACCATATATATATATATATAGATGCTAGTATTTGTTAATAATTAAATACTTCTTTATAAAACATATATAATTGTAAATTAATTAATAATTTTCAAAGATATATATATATATATATACAAATGTTTCATAAATGAAGATTTTTGTGTTGTAAAGGTATGATGTATAAAGGAAAATAACCTGGCTTGACTCTTTGTGTTATTAATTACTTCATCAAAAATGCATATTTATCAGAAAATTTAAATTTAAACTAGTACGTATTGCCGCCTACTATTAGTTTTATTACTGACGAAGAAACACAAAAAAACAGTTTATTTGAAGAAAAAAAAAAAAAAAAAAAAAAAAAAAAAGCTTTGATGCAATACACTACACACTTCGTAGTACAACTTTGATTATGAATAAAAGGACATTCACCTACCAATTTCGGCAGTTGTCATTACCATATATGTTAGTTTTGGGTTGGCTGATTTAGTAATGCCTAGCTTTGATCCTCATTTAGGAGTGTTTACTGAGCCACAGATCCATATCAAAAAAGTGGTACTTTATTCTTAAAATTTGACCAGAAAATCAATAAATGCCAAAAATCCTAGTTCTAGATAACGCTATACCTTATAACTGACGAAGTATATATTTTGAGACTTTCAGCTCAATTGGATCAATATTCGTTGATTGCAAGCATTTTTCCAATTGTTGCTTTGTTTTCTTCAAGCAGAGGAAAAGGGGTGCAGTAAATAACGAAGTTGTTTATTAAAATAAAAAATATATATAAAAATAAAGAGGTAGAAATAGAATTATAAACAGCTAAAGTTTTATTACAAAAGATTTTAACGATTAAATATAATTGAAAAAGTATGAGGGTATTTATAGTGATTTAGAGAACTTGTATACACCATTAGACTTGAATGGAATAATCTTCTAATTTTTGAGTTATTGTTATTGATATCATATTTAAGGGATAAATCATGCAAAGCATCGACCATAAAGAGTTGTGTGTCAAGCGTGACAATGTGGGATTTTGGGAGCTATTGGCTATAGCAATATCTATTTAGGTAACCTTAATTTCAAGGGGTGAATTCTATGTGTGCTTGAAATTATATTTATTGGTGGTGCAACTATGATACAGGGGAATAGTTGACAAAACCTAATATCTTTGTTATTATTATTTATCGAATTGGATAAAATACTTCTTGGTATATATGTCATTTATGTAATCAATTGGCGATTGCACTGTGATCAAGAGTGCTATCGTTCACACAACATGTATTAGTTCAAAAGCATATTGTATTTTCGCATGCGTTTGTTATTGTGTTCACTTTGAGTATCTCTTTATTATTGCTACACTTTAATATTTCAAGTGGCATGAACTCTGTGAGTGATATTTATAAATTAAGTCATTTTATGATTATCAAGCTTTTAGTATGTAATTCCACTGCAATGTCAAGATACATCATAGGTCTCACATCCAAGGTCATAGTCTATAATTGGTGTTATAGTAAATCAATGCATCTGTATTGATCTACATTATATTCTTAGATAGCAAAACCCTCGTAATAGTTATAATAATGAGTGTGTATAAATACATCCAAAGGATGTATCGTTAATAAAAGTGTAATATTTTGGCAAGATTATTCTTACAGATTTTTTTGACATTTCATATACTATATATCACTTTTAGATAATAAAACTTACTTGTTTTGAAGCTATTTATAACATATTTAATTATAGAAAGATTATGGGCACTTTCTTTTTCCCTTTTTGCCATTTTTGTAGTAGATTTCAAAATATTCATTAAATTGGGCAGCAGTTATTTTTTTATTCTTTTATAGACTTCAGTGAGCCATATTAGGCCCAATAAAGTTTCTTTAAATATATTTATTTTTCGTAGAAATATCCTCAAAAATGTCTTAAAAATTTTCCTCAATTTTGCTCCAAGAAAAGACCAGTATACCCTTATCGCAACTTTTGAATTTGCAAATTTTTTTACAAAAACCTTGTTTTCTCTACGAAAAATGTAACTGAAACTTTCATCAATAGCTTAACCGATGGATAGTTTTTCGCATTACAGTCAAACCTCGATATATGGTCCCTCAATATAACGGAAACCTTGATATAAACGAGGTTTTTGAATCCACCGAAGACTGGTGGACAAATTTTACAGCTTGAAATCCCTTATTTCGAATTCGTATTCAAGAGAACTTTTTCTTTCCACATGTCCCTTATTTTATTATAATATTAGTAGCCCCAAAACTAAAAAAAAAAAAAGAACAGTTTTAGGTACAAAATTCTTTTACTAGATGTAAATACTGAAAATGTTTTCTAATCTTTTGAGAAAAACCCATTAAATGTAATTTGATTGTATCTGCATTGTATTACGGGCTTTTTTATATCGTAAGTAGAAATCTACCATATCCTTAAGTATTTTGAAATCTTCATTATTTGTAGCAACAAAGTTTGAAGTAACACAACCTAAAATTGCTAGAATTTTTCTTTGTTTACAAGAATAGCATCCTTTGTTTCTTCCATATCGTCAATTTCATCATTAGCATCATGGATTAAGGATGTGGTGTGATTATCTAAGATGCCTTCATTCCTTTTGAGAGTTATTTGTGAATAAATCTTATTTCTAGAAAGAATAATAATAAAGACTAACAACATTTATCATGGAGAACGTAGGCTTTATTACTAGAAGAACTAGTGGTTAAATAAAAAACCAAAAGCTTCAAGGTCTTGGTTTAAAAGACTATTATAACAATTACATTTCAATATGAGTTAGAAATGGGATTGGCCCTAAAATGGCTGTTTAATATCCTCGAAAACCGACACCTTTCTTGAAATTGAAGTTGATCTATGTTTTGAATCTGATTTAAGGGAGGTCCTCGATATAAGGGACTATTTAAAAAAAAACCACGGGCGACCTTAAATTGAGGTACGACGTACGACTATAGTACCATAAAGTTGCGTAGATCTATAATCTATATCAAAAATACAATTTAATGGTATGTCAAAAGTGGATTGATTTAACTTTACATTGATTAACTCTTCGGCCACTATCTGATATACTCTCATATGAGCGCATCGATGACCTTATGAGCCTATTGACCATCTCATTTGAGCACATCCATGTGCTCTGAGAGCATACAGGAGGTCAGAATGTCTATGTTAGAATACTTTTTACAACGTTGCCCTGAAGACTGTACCAAAAAACCCTTTCAAAGAACAAATTTACTACATATCAGGCTCGAATTACGGGACCTGAATTATCAAACTCCGCTTTATGCCGACTGTACCTTAAACTACCAAAAAAAATCATCACAAAATTCACTTTTCTGTTGATAACTCTTGCAATTTTATAGCAATCTCAAAGAGTAATATTTTAAAACAGATATAAAAAGGAGAGAAATAAATCTAGCAAAAATTCCAATTAAGCTCATACTTTATTTATAAAGCTATTTCCATTAAAAGCATACAAAAACGCAACTTTGATGAACTATAACTCGAGATAGCAACCGTTTAAACATACACTTTATTAGCCAAAAATGGTTCTTTTATTTAGTTTTATTATATTGTATTATAAAATCAACTTTAAAAAATTATGAATTTTCCCCTTGTATACCCTCGTCCAAAATTCGATTTTTTCGAAAAAAGCTAATAACTCTATGAAAAATAGAGCTACAGTGACAAATAATGCCTCAAACAATAGGTATTTTTTTGCGTTATTTGTCTGTACCACTAACTTTAAAATTTAACTATAAAAGTATTTTTAAAATTACTAAAAACTGATTTTTATGTTTTTGCTTTTTTACAAAAATTTTGGTGATACATAATTTCAATAAATATACCAGTAGATACAAAACTAAATTTTATGTTGAGATTACTTAATAGAGTTAGCCAGGCTACTATACATGTTTGCTGTCAATTTTGCATTTTAAAAATTTAGGATCGTTTTTATCCAATTTTTTCATCATCAGAAATTTTTTGATTTAAACTGCCGCCACACCTGAGATGTTTGAAAGTTCAAAGAAAATTCTCCGAAGTTTTTATTTTTTTTGCAATGTAATTGTATGTAAAGGATGTTTAAATTAGAAAATATAGTACTGTAGTTGCAAATGGAACAACTCATTGTAAATTGAAGCAGGATAGTAAAATAGTTTTGTTCAATTCATATCTTTTAATTAGATTTAACAAAAGTTTCTTGTATATTTATGAGGAATAAGGAATTACATTATTTATTAAATTCAAGGGGAGCAAATTCTTTAAACATCTCGTTATTTGTGGTTTTTATCATTTTAATCACGTAATATGTTGCATGGCAACGGTGAATTTCATTAAATTTACACAATAACATTTTTTACCTCTATCAAATATTAGATTAAATACAAATATACTAGAATCCAAAAGAAAATTAACATTTTGTCAAATTGTTAAGTAATATGTTGCATGGCAACGGTGAATTTCATTAAATTTACACAATAACATTTTTTACCTCTATCAAATATTAGATTAAATACAAATATACTAGAATCCAAAAGAAAATTAACATTTTGTCAAATTGTTAATGTGTATATGTATTCTAATGAAACATACTTTGCCGCTGTCAGTTTTTTGCCTATTATTTATGTTAAATATTAACTCAATTCCATATTGAATCTGACATCCAAATGGAATTGAAATAGTATAAATACTTTTAGAAACCAGGACCTGATGGCTCCTGGATTCCTTTTTAACTTAATAATAAAAACCCTACGTTCTCCATGATATAATCATTTGTAGTCTTCTTTATTTTATTGTATTGGAAATAATCGTTATTTACTTATAACTCTCAGCCACGCCTTTTTATAAACAGGATTGCTTCCATATGTATAACAGCAGCAAATACTTTACAACATTTACATGTTACGCGAATTAATTTTAATACTTAGACTATATTAATAGGTAAAATTTCATTGAAAACAAAGACGATAATAGTAATGTTATAATTGTAATTAACAAATTATATTCATTCTGTAAGTACAATATGTGAAAGGGACAAAAAAAGGAGTAACGGTGTAAGGTAAGCTTTAATTGAGTGAGATGTCTGCTACATGCATAATAGACAATTTATTTTTTGGCTTGGTGATATGAAGTTGTATTTAAATTTTAAATATACAGTCAAACCTCGATATAAAGGTCCCTCAATATAGCGGAAACCGGAAACCTTAATATAAAGGAGGTTTTTATATCATGGATTAAGGATGTGGTGTGATTACCTAAGATGCGTTTATTCCTTTCTTAAATTGAAGTTGATCTGTGTTTTGAATTTGATTTAAGGGAGGTCCTCAATATAAGGGACTTTTTAAAAGAAACCACGGGCGTCCTTAAATTGAGGTTCCACTATATCTTTATTGTTTTAAATTTTAAATACTTTTATAAAAAGTGATGCGTATCTTTAAAAATCTCTAAAATTTAAATTGGATTTTACTACGCAAAATTTAGTGTGAAACATTTTTTCAAATTTTGTTTAGTCAAATGCAAAACTCAAACCTGTATAGAGAACACTTCGTACTCTAGTTTAACTTACTTTGCAGTTCTCGAGCTATCAAACATTTTTATTTTTTGAATCATTTTTGAATCGATTCATTAAACTAATTTTGGGACTCAGGTAGTACACACCACGAGAAAAAAGGTGTAAAATGAGATATAAATTACAGCTTTTCTGAAAAACTACTATGAAAATCGCTGCAGAAACTGTTTTACGTGAAGATGTTATTGGAAAGATATAATTTTATAACAATCATATGTAAAGAAACAAATAACTGCAAATTTTAAAATTACTATTTCGCGTTTTTTCCCATAGCGATAGGTTATAAACTGTAATGTAAACTACTATTTTAATTACCTCGATGAAAAACTGATATTTTTAGTTAAAAAACAGCATAGTAGCTTCTAATGAAATTCATCTTGATACTACAAAAAACGAACACTTCAATTTAAGTGCTCAATTTTTTCATTCATTTTTAGGACAATTTTGAAATGTCAAAAGAATCTGTAAGAATAATCTTGCCAAAATATTACACTTTTATTAACGATACATCCTTTGGATGTATTTATACACACTCATTATTATAACTATTACGAGGGTTTTACTATCTAAGAATATAATGTAGATCAATACAGATGCATTGATTTACTATAACACCAATTATAGACTATGACCTTGGATGTGAGACCTATGATGTATCTTGACATAACAGTATAACTTAAATTTTTGTAGAGATATGAGAGTTCAAAATTTTTAATGTTTAATAATAAAATAGGTGAAAAAAATCTGAAACATTAGCACTGAAAAAGTTATACCAATTGTAAAAATAGGATATTTCGAATACTTGTTCTTGCATTAAACTTAAACATCTCAAGTACATTAGCATGATAATGTTATATTAGGATTATTTAGTGGAAAAAAAAAAGTAATTTAGGGATGAAAAACGAGACCCAGTTTTTAAGCAAAAGGCAGTAAATTTTACTTGTTTTTGAGTTTTTCGTGAGATTTAAGTTAAATCTAGGAATAGATAGTATAATCCGACTAACTCATATCTATTCAACAGTGTCTAGGGTATAGAAAAGAGAGCACATTTTGATTTCAAAGACTAGTTTTTTTTCTTAAATTTTGTTTATTGATTGATCTGTGTACAGAAAGAATATTTTAAAGATTGTAAACTTAATATCATTTAAGTTTTTCTCAAATTGATCATCTACAAAAAAATTATCAAATCCTAATTTAGCATACGTATTGTGTTTTTTTCAATATTGTTTTGTTAACATGACAGCTCAAAAAAGTATTCTGAAACTCTGTTATGTATCTGGATAAAGTTTTAGAGCCAGCATTTCTTCCCTGCCTTAAACATATAAACCAATAATCTGTTTCTTTCCTAGTATTGTAAGACATTGACCAATACTATATATGAAATTATTTATACATATGCAGTGTGTACCTAATTTTTATTTGGATTTAGGACTCGAGTACAAATGTATAGATTTAGCGAGTGGATAGCTACAATATTTTTGTAAAAATTTAGCATAATGTTTTGGAGGCGCAATGATTCAGAAGATTTGGTACAACAACGGGCAAATAAGAAGAACAATGTTATCTTGAGATGTCTGCATATACTCTACTGGTTATATTTCTGATATAATTGTAAATATATTTATTGTTTATAGAATAGAAATCATGATAACTTTTTTTTATAAAGTATGAAGAAACATCTATAGGCACAACCAAATATGTTTGGTTTCTGAAACAGCTGTTGCATATTATAGATTAGGGAATCATGGTCAAAAGACAATGCAAGTATTAAGATGTATGTTTATTTAATCGATAATTTGTTATATATTACAGCGATACGTATTGTTTCATAGCATATATGGACACAGCTTTTGTAACACAAACTGTAAAAAAAGTTGGGACGAAATAGTCCTAATAAATTACGTCGTTGTAAACTTTACAACCAGAAGGCTATTTACATGCATTATTTTAGTTCAAATGAAAGACAAAAGAAAAAAGCTATAAATAGTAATGACAAAAGCCATCAATGAATTTAATGAAATTTATCATGTGCGAACGGCTTAATCTTCGAATATAAACAATTACAAACATAGCAGTGTAACCAGTATTTTTTTACCAGGGATTTAATCATGGACATCTTTTTCTATTAATGCAAATTGATGAGCTTTTTTTTTTTTTTTTTTTTGAAATTATGGAGTAAATTATTAATCTATTAAGAATACACTAAATTTTGATCTATTAGTAAAATAATGAATTAGTGATATTATAGTAATGAGGCTGGGCTGATAATTATATAATAACCCAATGTTACATGTAGAAACTGAGCTTTTTTTTATTTGATTAAATATACAAAATTTACAAAAAAAACGGATCTTCTCTATTAAACAACGACTTCTCTCTTTTCTGACATGGGGTGTGATTCATGAATTAATGAAGCATTTTGCTCGTATTTGTCTTCATGCAAATTAATAGTAGTGGGTAAAACTGATTGTTGAGCAGCGTTTCTCTTTAAACTTAATTCCACATTTCCGTACCAAGCACCACCCAATAATGTAAGAATAATACCGAATGAATTTGTTGCAGTGATAATATAATCAAATAAGACAACTGATAAGACAATGGATAACACTTGCTTGACGTTACCAGCTACAGTCATTGTAAGAGCACTTGTCTTTTTGTTTGCTGTAAAACTAACAATGTTCAATGCAAATGCGATAAGACCATTCAATAATAAACCAGAAGCTAAACTCATGGTCATGTTTTCCCCAGCAAACTCTCTTACACTTTGTAGTTCTCCAGTGGCGTATGCATAAGCAATGCATTGAATAAATGCAAGTGGCGACATGCGGAATAATAAATCGAGAGGATTTAACTTAAGTCTACCTACTTGAACACGATTTGTTACTATTGTTTTGATGGAGGCTAATACTGCACCTAATACTGTGAGGAAAAATCCCATGTATGTGAATGAATACTCATCGCGAGTAGCAAATCCGACGCCAAGAACGACCTTTTTATGAATATGGTTAATATAAAATCTTTGTACTACACATACGGACAACTTACAGGTAATAAAGACAAATAGATCTGATTTGGATATGATTTTCTGAGAAATAAAATGGATATGATTACGGTAAATACAGGTGTCATTGCACGAACAACTTGATGGAACTATTTATACAGTAAGTGTCAGTATATTTAATAATTTCATAGTAACATGAGGATACTTTACAGGTACAGACACAAGATTTCTATATAGTAAAAACATTTGTTAGAATCTACAATACAAAATAGACATTTGTTTGCAACTTACAATGATACATTGCTAATAGCAATATTGATGGTATAAAGCACAGAGAACATGACCATGATGACATTTTCACGATCGCCTAATTTTGCAGGAGTAAAGACACCCAGAAGATAGAGAACATAGCAACCGATGGTTCCACATAATGTATGAATGGCCGTTAATGTATATGGAAATTTGAAATTGTTCAAGATGATTTTATTATACAGCGTTAATGACAAGTTGAGAATAAAATATAAACCCAACCACATATAACCAGAATCCATCTTGTTTGCCATTTTTTTTTTTTTTTTTTTTTTTGTATAAAGAAAGAAGAAGAAAAGGAAAGAAAATTGAGAAAATCAGGCTTGTTTTTTTTCTTTTTTAAATTTTTTTGTTTGGTACCAACAAAAAAGCCAAAAGATAATCGTTTTCGGGGGAGTTAATTACCATAATTATATCTTACTGGTAAATGATCTCAAACCTGCGCTTTATCTATACTCCCTCCTCCCTCTCATCCCCTCCCCCCAATTACACAAAAAGAAAAATGTATAAAATACTGATAGTATAAAATTCATATTTCTATACAGATAATATTTGTTTGAAACTATACATACTATATGCGTACACACAAATGCTTTCTTATGTTACATTTTGTAAAATTACAATATTCTGTAAAATAAGAGATTATTTAACCCAGCCCGAAAATAGAAATTTCCAGGGGCTGACAAACAAAATTCTATAAATGATTCTATTGTTGAATTTACTACTATTCTGTATATAAAATTGATTTTCTATATTATCTTTTTATTCTTTCAACATTTATAAATGAATTAAAAGGTAACACCAAGTAAGGTGTACAATATCGACTAATGTAATGCAGGCTTGCAGAAAAAAAGGGCTCTGTTTCAATTAGGACAAGAAAGAGAGTTTCAAATTCATTTGTGCAAGTGATACACAAACCAAAAGATACTTTTAAAAAATCTCCTCTTGAATGTTGAATGAAAAGATTTGGTAAAAGTGGTATTTTCGTCATGTCAACATAATGTGATGTTCTTATCAGATCTATCTAGATTATGAGTCTATGGAGTAAAATTTATTAAAGGTAATTCAATCTATTAAAAATACAAAATGTGCCTTTCTAATAATCGCTTTTAATCTTTAATCCGTAATATTCTGCTTTTGTTCTCGCATACTTATTATATTTAATATAAGGTTCGTTCCAAATGAATGCCAAGGATAAAGTTTATAAACGTCCGCAACATTAATAAATATAAGTTGGGGGTCTGACTGCAGTTTAAATTGCTATATATCATGAAATCATTGAACTATTAATGTATGAAAATAAGAGAAAAAAAAGTACATTGAATGATGGTATGATTGAGGTGTAGCCACACATTTAATTATAGAAAATTATTCGTATGAAAAAAAGAAAAAGATATCTTTTTTCTGTCTGATATTATTGTATATTGACCTATTTTTTAAAAAAAAAATGTGTACACAAAAACGGTAAAAAGGCTCAGAGTCGATCATCTAAAATACAGAAATCCTTGATACATTTTAAAAATCTTATTTGAAGAGTGTATCATAATTTGAATAAAATGTAATTGCCATTCATCTAATCTTTACATACAGTAATTTATTTGAACAATAAAAAGAACATCTCGTACAATTATATAGACATATATATATATATATATATATATATATAGTATACGTAATCATAGTGCGGTGATAACATTAAAATAAAATAAAAAAGTGCCACATGCCAACGGCGATCTCTTTAACCCGTAAACTAGGCTTTTTTAATGTGATACACCGCGGGGTGACATATTTTCTCTTGGTATTTGATTGATGAAATTAACATCAAATCAAGTGGTAGGAAAAATAAAAACTACCGTTTCATTTATTTGATATGAAAAGCATAAATTAGCTTGATATATATGGTAATATTGCACATATACAAATCGACAATTCGAGAGAATCATTGATCTAGATAAAACCTGTTTATGTAGGTGGCGCTATTATATATCGTATATAATCACCTCATCATTATTTCATACGATGAATGATACTTATTCGTCACACCTATAAAAAGACAATTGTCTCATTTTCGGGCTGATCGCGCATAACTTTGAGAGTAAGTTCTTGATTAAAATCAATTTTACCCAACATATGTCTATCATTTAATAAAAACACTTATATTAAAGTTTACACGTAGGTAATACAATAAATATCTATTAAATGCAGCACATCTGGAGTTGCTTTCTGTTTAAAAGGGACAACCGAAAACAGCACTCAAAATAATAACAAATTCAACATATTTGTGTGATTTGGGTGAAAAAACATGATATTATACTCAAAATATTGTGCCAAAGCCTTTTCACACACCAAATATTGATCGTCTTTCAGTTCATAATAAGAAATTTTATAGTACGGATTTACGACAACTTGAATTATCGTCGCACTAAATAAAAAAAAAAAAACGTGCCGCTAAAGGGGACTTCACGGAATTACCTGTTACTGCACCTCCAATTTTGTTATTACTACAAAACAAAAAATAGTAAATAAATTTGACATGCTAATTAACATATTTCCATTACAAAAAGAATTACAGCTTTAAGATAGTTTCAGAAAAAAAGTTTTGAGATAGTATACCAAAAGTAGTTTTTTTTTTTTGCTTGCTTTGGACGATATTTGCATTTTTTTTTCTTTTCTGTTGTTAGACACTTGACCTATACATTCGTCGCTCCACAGTTTACTTACCTGATTGGTAACACTGAAGATCAAGGGGTTATGTAATAAACCCGCTCGCTCCAGTATGTTATCATTGACTGACGTGCCTTCTAAATAAAATTTATTACCACTTTTTTTACAAACATCTTAAAATCCCGAGTAACCTCAGAATAAAGAAAAACGTGCCCAGTGTCACTATGAAATATATTGTCCATAAATTGAGAAGAAACAAGATGATCATCTCAAAAAAATGCTTGTGAAATCATAAAAAGAATGTTAATTTAAATAATATAATTGATAAATTTTCATTGATATTCGCGTGGCAAAACCTTTAAGGGGGCTTATTTTGTGTGAATGATTTTTACTACTATACAAAAAAAAAAATCATACTTAACATTTGTTAGTATGCATTTTTAAATTTTTATCATGTTTAATGGACAATGCATTTTGATTGTAAATTTGTATCAAATCAAATTCATATATTGTGTATATACGAAATCAACTTTTATCAACTTGTGCCATGTAGAAAGAAAAATTGTAACAATTATATCGTTTATCTTTAATTTATAATGTAGGAATACAAGGTTTAATTCGTAATTTTTTTTTTTTTTTTTTTTTTTTTTTTTTTTGAAGCACACAAAAAGTAGAGCCTATTTGCCTGAAAAGTAAATTTTACTCGGGTATGAGAATTAAAAAAAAAGCTACTTGAAAATGTCGTTGTATAGTTCTTCTTTATTTCTTCTTCTTCTTTCTCCTTTTTTTATATATAAATATATATATTTGAACAAAAATTGTACTGAAAAACCTTCTTCTCTTTTTTATCTTTTATAATATATAAAAAAAAAAAGGAAGTTGGTTTCTAAATTATTTTCGGTACCTGACATTTTTATTTGAAAATACGACGAATTATATGATCTTAGTCAACACATGTTAAATGATGAAACTCATAGAACGAAGAATAGAATGCCTCAATTGTTTACAAATGATTCAAATAATTTCTTGCGTAATAAAAAGACTCAAATTAAATCATGGTGGCGTCAACTTAAAATAACCAGCAAATCCAATATCAATAATAAATCAACAAGTAGTGCTTCCTCCTCTCATACAACACTTGATTGGAGATCACTTTCTCCTGATCGGCCTCCACTCCCATTCTTTTTACCCGATAATTCACCCAATTCATCAACTACATCAATTCATAATGAAATTTCAACTGATAAAAAGATAATAGCATCAATACCAGCATTATTAACAGATACAACTTTAATTGACCCAAGCATAGAATCTAAAACAACATCATCTACATCCGCAAATAGTAATAGTAATAGTAACAATTCCAAGGTAACTATTTTTATTTCAAGAATTATTTTTTTCTCTCTCTATTTGTATAATGCATTACATATAATGTATGTCTGCCACGTTTTATAACATGCATTTATTTATCGTACATTACATGACATTTATAAAAAAAAAAAAAAAAAAAAAAAAAAAAACTCTTAATGTTGCACACACATTTTTATATAAGCGAGCCCGGAATTATGGCTTCCGAGAAAATGCTATTTTTACCATGGTTTATATAGTGGGATATAAGGCACGCAACAATCAAATCTCTCGTTGTTATTGTTTTACCTACAATGAGAATTTCATAATACAATTATATCATAGAGAGATAGAAAAAGCCATACGATATATAACTATTTCCCACTGATATTAATTTTCTTTTTTCTTTTTATTTTCTTTCTTTAGTCTTCTAATAGCAGAAATAATACAATAGATAATTATCAACCGTTGTGTCCTATTCTCGAAGAAAGTGAAACCATGGCAACCGAATCAACAGAATCGAATGTATTATTAAATAGTAATAGCGAAATACAACAGCAAAATAGCATCTCATCTCAAGCAAGTCATGAAGCAACAACTTCCGCTTCTTCTATTCAACTAGAAAATATTGACAACAAGCAATCTGTTTCATCTTCTTCTGCTGCTGCTTCTGGTGATGCTGTTGTTACTGCAAGTGTTCGGGAACCTTCCATTAATCGACAACAACAATCAAAGTCTTCTATTTCCGCTGATGCTGCTGCTGTTTCATTATCACCTTCTTCGACTGATACTGATTCCAATAGACCATGGCCCGAAATTAAAGCAGTTCAAAAGACACCTAGTGATCGTTACATGCCACCTGACCTTGTAGGTAACGAAGACCTTTGTAAACGTAAATTTGCTAAAATGGTTCTTGCTGCCAATAAATTCCAACAACAACAACAAAAACAACAAGTGCATGATGAAAGACCCAGCCAAATGGCTTTATTGTTTGATGTTGATGGTAACATTGATATGATGCGAATGGTTCGTCAAGGAAAATCAGAATATCATAAATTTTGTGGTAATTCACAATATGTTCCTCCAGAACTCTCAGTTAATATTGAATACCAAAGTGAGTTGGCAGATATTTGGGTGTTGGGGATCTTTTTATATCGCATGCTGGTGGGAAAGTATCCCTTTTCTGCTCTTAATGACCAACAATTGTTCAAAAAGATGTTACATAGCGATTTTAGTATACCTAATGAGCTTTCAGATGGTAAGTAATAAAGGATATGCGTTAATTTCTACTTGGACTAATTCAGTTATTTAAATAGACGCCAAAGATATTATAAAACGTATGTTAGCTCCTGATTCTTCAAGAGCTTCATTAGATTTAATTATATATCATCCTTGGATTAAATCCTATCGACCTCTCTTATTGGACCACTATCATAACAACAACAACCACGGTGGTAACACAATGAAAGCTAATAGACCCATATTTATCAATAATCAAAACACAACAATAACAACAACAACAACACCACCAATAAAGCGCCCACCACTTTCAAATATACAACAACAAAAACGAAATATACTAAGTGGTAGATCAATTAGAAGATCAAACAGTGTCAATACTACAACACCTTCTTCCACCTCCTCAGGGACAAATGAACCTAAGCATAAGAAATCAAAGCCAAACACTAAAAACAAAGGATTCATAAAGAAGGCATTTCTGCTTTTATTTCATGGCCCCTTTCCACCACCCAAGAAACCGTACCAAGATTTAGCCCACTTGGGTACCCGTGAATCTGTATTTGCAAAACATAAAATGTAATACATGAATTACAGCAGAAGAAGGTAGACTTTCTTCAGCCTCTTTTTCTTGAATTAGTTTCATCCGTCAATATCATCAACTTCATTTGTATAGTATTTTCTTTATCATTATTATTACTATTATTATTTTTATTTGTATCATAAATATTCTAGATTGTTTGAACCTCATTATCTTTATTAATAAATATTCTCATGTACTTTAAGAAAAATACGAATTAAATCATGATTTTGACATGTTGACTACATTCTTGAGTTAGGTGCTGTTAGGTGCTGTTAGTGGGGGTGAAGGAGAGAAAAGGTTTTTTTTTTTGGGGGGGGGGAGACAATATTCCCGTTTTGATATTTCTACTACAGATATCAAATTTGTATGTTTATCACACATTATAGATACTAATATAATCCTGAGCCTTCTCACATTTTTATTGTCTTTCAATTTGTATAAATGCATATACTTGAGAAAATTGGAATCCCCAAATTCTCATAAAGCAAACACTTGTGCAATAAAACATACCTTGCATAAATGTTTATCAATGTTATGTATTGCTGACAAATAAAATGTGAGGAGAGACCTCATGTAATTGTCTTGGCTACATATGAAGACCAAGGGAAACATGAAAGTTTAAAAAAAGAGTTATCGCGTATTACATTGCCCCTCTCTTTTTTTTCGTCAGGAAACATGTTTCATATATTACGGCTATTAGAAATAACCGAAAATGTAGTTGCATTTGTAAATCCCCTTAACAACAAGTCAAGGGGAGGGAGGGGGTGCATGTGGTCAAGCAAATACTTTTCAAGTTTAAATTAAACTTACTATAATGATATGATCGACAAACAGATGTATATAATGCATGCTAACCTGAATTAATCGATTGTTTTGTGATACTTATTATAACATGTATTGTAATAAACTTATGATCAACCATCATCTAAGAAGACAGATTCTAACAATTGCACAATACTGCAGTACATCAACTATTGACTACCTAAAACAGCAGGTTTAACAAAAGAAAAGCATGTTTGCATGCAATTTTTTGGTAATATCTGACTTACAGATGTTGGAATTAATACTAGATATCCAGTTTTTAATAAAATTAGATGTGTAAAGTATTGTTTTACAAGTTTTATTACGCATAAAATGGACATTTACTAAATAATTTTGGTAGTTTTCGACATCATATATGCTAGATTTAGCACAACTTGGATATTTCTACTAAGCCCTTAAGCCGTAAGATATCCTGATAGAAAAGTGGGTGCTTTATCCCTACAATTAGACTAATAAGTAAATCAACAATAGGTTGCCAAAACTTTAATTCTGGATACTGATACAACTATAGTATTTAATTTGAAACTTTCAGCCTATTTCAATTAAAATAATTTCATCGGCTTTTAGTAGTATTCTTCCAGTTGTTTGAATTTTTTAAGCAGAAGAAGAGAAATTTTCTTTTAAAACTTGTGCTAAAATCCTTCAAAAAAAATTGTTGACTAATGAAATTAGAATATACTACTTTTATATTGACTTTGCATTAAGTGCAACTTTAAAATTCAATTTTAAACTATTATTTGGTTATATAATATGTTGCATCCACAGTTCTGTGTAGGCATCTTGGTTAAGATTATGACACAGTTTAATAGGACATGTTCTGTATTGCTGTGTAATATGCTATAAAGCTCAGTTAATATCGTGGAGTGCGGGATTATTGTATCATATAGATTTGCTTAGATACGTTGTGCTGAACTAAGATACTATTTCCACACATAAGAAATCAAATGTCATCTCAAATAACACTATGTTCTAATATTCAAATAGAGATGACATAGATTTAATCATAAAATATGAAAAGTATGAGTAAC
>JAEPRC010000412.1:0-34452 GCA_016758945.1 Mucor plumbeus
TGTAACTTTGTTACTTCTTAAAGAAAAATAAAGTATTTTTCTTCAGACGTGAAGTCAATTTTAAAGAATTATATGATGGCTAAAACATTACTCATTGAACTGTGCTTGTATTTTGTTTCATTTATTGGTAGAAACCAGTTTGTTTTTCGCACAAATTTAACATATCCAAGAATTCATCAGGCATTGTAGAGCATACAAAAAAGCATAGTGAAGTAAAATCTAGTTGGTAAATAATGCCAAGTGTATACAATAAGATGATATGATAATATGAAATTCGTATTGTAAAAACTAAAACCAAAACTAAAAATTTTTAAAGGATTTTAGCAGCCCATAAAAAACAGATTAAATCATTATTATAAAACACAATAAAAAATACTCGTACGATGTTATTCTTTTTAGTTATATTTTTTGTTTTTAATGTGCTTATTTATAAAATTTAGTAACATTTCTCATAATATACAAGTATAAACCCAGCAAAATCTAATGCAAATTTGGTGCCCCAACCATACAATAAGTGGATAAATGGTCCGGATGTTTTTCAGATTTTGACATTTTTGTGAATACAACAAGAACCAACAACTCAACCAACGTGAAACAAAAACCATCAAAAAGATAAGACTATGTTTATAAAGAGTGCAAATTTATAAAATGATTGAATTGCTGGAATTAAAATAATCAGTAATCAAAAACGCTAAATGCATCCGGACCATTTTTCAGAGTCAAACAAAAAAATGCAAACTTATTAAAATCTACAGGATTATACATCACAATGTATTAATAATCAAGAAAAATAAGAAAAGAACTGATCTATTTTACTTTTATTATTTATTTTTCTGTTTTCTCATCATGCTTTTTTTATTTTTACTCATTGACTCATATGGTGCGCACATTGTCCAAGGATACACAAAATAATATCAAAAACTTGCTATTCTTACTCTACATTTATAAAACGTATTTTAGAAGTTCATAAAAGTATTATTCAATAATATAAACGCAAGTTTTTTCCGAAAATGGCGCCATCTTTATCTGGCCGACATACTTTAATTAGTGCAACATCTGGAATTACGTTCCCAAAAAGGCTGTACTTGGTGAATTAAAAACGAAAAAAGATGTAGAAACCTATCTAAATGGTCTTGAAACTGAAATAAGCTGTTGTATTCCATGCCACCTTCTACAAATCTACATCCTAACCTGATAGTCAAGATACTATAATTGTGGCTTGGGAAAATCCATAGTATAACCAATACTTCAGAAGGAAGTATCAACTACGGATATTCTACTTTTCCATGTGGCTCAGTAGCACAATTAACTCATGTCAAACTCAATATTAATAGGCGACGCTATTAATATAATTAGATCTCCAGGCACGGACCTTCCATCAACAAATTAAACAAGAACAAGACAAATACTAAACTTGAAACATGTCAACTAGGAAAAGCTCTCAACTTATTATTTTCCTGGTTTGTTAAATTAATATGGATAAATACTTATCATATTGTTCTATTGGTTCTATAGTTATATTCTCAGTAGTAAATAATGAACTGATATAAAAGACCCATACTTTTATATCTTAATAAACGGCAGACTTCTTTTAGCTTTCACATATAGCTGGAAAAGCTGATACATTATTGTCTTTTTAAATTGTATTCTATTTATAAACTTCAAGAATAATTTATTAAGCAAAAAAAAACTTATATTTAAACATGCTATTTTCTAACTATTCATTAATTGACTTTTCAGTCAATTTCTGAAATACTCTCGTTTGAGCACAACCATGTGCTCTGATCTCTGAGAGCATACAACAGGAGTGCAGTAAAAAGGGGTTAATTTTATAAAAAAAGCTTAAAAGAGATACTGTTTAAATTCTTCTTTATTAAATTATGGATAATCTACAATAAAATGCTATTTCTACTTCTCTATTTATACTATTTGGTTATCTATACTATTTGGCAGTTGTTTTATCAACCTTCAGTTATTCTGTAATTTTGAATATTTTGTTGAGTTGTTGGATTCTTGAGTCACTTAATCCAGAACGGCTTTTTAATTTGATTTTGACAACAGATTGCCAAACATGCGTTCAGAACAGCCCTTACTTGTTCTATTTGATTCGCATGTATTTTAGGTTTTTTTCACTTATGATACGACACCTTATGAATACCCTTGATTGTTTATAATTTATAATATATTCATAATCTCTTATTTGGATTGTATGGCATGGTTTCAAATGAGATGGATTTTAATTTATTATGTGGGGAAATACTACCTAGTTCAGCACAAGGTGGCCATATTGCGTATGTTAGAGTACTTTTTACAGCGTCGCTGCAGTAAATAACGAAGTTGTTTACTAAAATAAAAAAAATAAAAAAATAAAAGCGGTAGAAATACAGTTATAATCAACTAAAGTTTTATTACAAAATATTTCTGAAGATTAAATATAATTGAAAAAGTATGAGGGTATTTATAGTGATTTAGAGAACTTGTATACCATCAGACTTGAATGGAATAATCTTCTAATTTTGAGTTGTTGTTACTGATATTATATTGGAAGGATAAATCATGCAAAGCATCGACCATAAAGGGTTATATGTCAAGTGCGACAATGTGGGCCTTTTGGGAGCTATTGGCTATATCTATTTAGGTAACCTTGATTTTAAGGTGTGAATTCTAATGTGTGCTTAAAATCTTATTCATTGGTAGTGTAACTATGACACAGGGGAATAGTTGATTAAACCTAATATCTTTGATATTATTATTTATTGAATTAGGTAAAATACTTCTTGGTATATATGTCATTTGTGTAATCGATTGCACTGTAATCAAGGGTGCTATCGTTCACACGACATGTATTGGTTCAAAAGTATTTTGTATTTTCGCATGCGTTTGTTATTATGTTTACTTTGAGAATCTCTTTATTATTGCTGCACTTTAATATTTCAAGGGGCATGAACTCTGTGAGTGATACTTGTAAATTAAGTTATTTTATGATTATCAAGCTTTTAGTATGTAATTCCACTGCAGTCGCCCTAAAAACCGTAACAAAAAATCCTTTCAAAAAGTGGATTTACTACATATCGAGCTCAAATTAGGGGGCCTAAATTATCGAACTCCGTTTTAATGCGGATTTTATCTTAAAATACCTAGAAAATCGCCACAAAATTTACGTTTCACTTGATAACTCTTGCAATTGTAAAGCAATCTCAAAGAATAATGTTTTAAAACAGATATATAAGGCAGAAAAATAAATCCTGCAAAAATCCCAATTAATCTTATACACCATTTATAACGCTATATTCATTAAAAGAGTACAGAAATTCAACTTCAATGGACTGTAACTCGAGGTAGCGACCTTTTAAGCACGCACTTTATAAGCCAAAAATGATCCTTTTACTTAGTTTTATCATATTTTATTATAAAATTTATCTCGAAAAATCATGAATTTTCCCTTATATACCCTCGTCCAAAATTTGACTTTTTCGAAGAAAGCTAATAACTTTATAAAAAATAGCGCTAGAGTGACAAATAATGCCTCAAATGATAGATATTTTTTGGCTTTATTTGTATGTAGCATTAACTTTAAAATTTAACTATAAAAGTATTTTTAAAATCACTAAAAGCTAATTTTTATATTTTTATTTTTTTTTACAAATTTTTTGGTGGTAAACGTTTTCAATAAATATACCATTAAACGTAAAATTGAATTTCATGCTGAGGCTATTTAATAAAGCTAGCCAGATTACTATACACTTTTGATGTCAATTTTGCATTTTAAAAAATTTGGGATTATTTTTGTCAATCTTTTCATCATCAGAATTTTTTTATTTTAAACTACCGCCAAAGCTGAGATGTATGAAAATTAGGAAGAAATTCGTCAAAATTGTTATTTTTTGCAATGCAATGGTATGTAGGGGATGTTTAAATCAGAAAATATAGTAGTTAAGAATGGAGAAACAAAATATTGTAAATTGAACAAGGTAATAAAATAATTTTTCAATTCAAATATTTTAATTAAATTCACACAATAATTTTTTTTTGCCATGGTGGTAAGGTATAATTACAAATCTCCTATGCATTCTTTTTTCTTTTAAATAATTTTTTTCTTATAATAAATAGCAACAGCTAATTACAATTACAATTACAATGCTGGTGATGTCTTAGTGCCTACTTTGTTGGCTCTTTTTGTCTAGTGGATTCTCACACATTGTAAATTTCAGCTGTATTTAAAGTTAAAGTTTATTTTAATTTATAAATCTACCAAACTTGAACAGATTTTTGAATACTTTTTTCACATATTTTTTTCGTTTACTCATATTTCAAATCGTTGGATATATAATTTTTGCATTACTCTTAAATCTTTAATAGATAATGCGGGCAGATTGAAAAAAATTTAACTATATACCGTACATTCGCTGAGGAGAAATTTAGACTGACAATATAAGCATTAGACATACATTTGCTGTTTATTCTCCCAGTAAGCAGTGACATCTGGTCGTCGTCGTAATGTATACTGTATATGATGATACGAATAACTTTTCTGTATTCAATTTTTAGTTCATTTTGCAGGTATATTCACCAAGAAATTATAATATAGAATTTCCTTTTTTCAACTTCTAGAAATTGATGCGCATAAAAACAACTAAAGCTTCAAAGAAAAGGTGTAATTGCTTGAAACATATTTTATTCCTTATTTTTTGTTGATCATATGTATACTAAAAGTATAACTATTTCAAAACTAAAATTTATGCATTTTCAAGATTACAGGATTAATTGAAAAGCATGGCTTCCTTAAACATGATGATAAATCCTTGAAATACATATCCTCTAGCATCTCAGATATAATTTTCTAATTTTTTGCTACAAATCTAAATTATGTCAATGTCTTACACACTCATTTTAAAGCAACGGGTAACAAAAATTATTACCAATATAGTACAATGTACTTTTTCTCCATATTAAAGAAAATAATGAAGTATATATCGGGCCCTTTACAAATATTCTTGCATACAAAGTGATTAATTATATTACTGATATTATTCTGTTATACTTCGTATGCCCAACTTGCTCATATGTATGGTTGCATTATTACATTACTTAATTTAACAAAAAAAAAAAAAAGAATAACACGAAATCATATAAAATTGTGAAACAACAACCTAAATTATATGTTGCTAAATATTCATATGATTATGTAGAATCAGTAACCGCAATGCTTATCAATTTTTAAATGGTACATATATTTTTATTCATTTTGAGGGTATGAAACAAAAAGTTAAGAAAGTAGAGTCAACGAATAAATAATTTGAAAGATAGCATGCTGAATATTTAGAATCGGGTTAAGTATAAAGAAAAGGTAAAGAAAAGCCGTCTATTTGGTCTTGTTCTTCTCAGGCTCGAGAGTACCATCATATTCAGCACATTTTTCTTGAGATGTTTCAGTCTTGGAAAAGTTACGACTAGTATCAATAACGCCTTTGAGTACACCAACACGCATACTAGAAAGTAAGTTACGAGCACCATTGGAATGGTTATAAATACCACCATTAAAAGACTTGGTCATATCTTTCCCAATGCCAGCATTAAGATACTTTGCTCCACCAGGATGATCGAAATTTTCTACATCATACATAATTCCATCCAAAAGAACCCACTTTTTATCCTCAGTATTAATCTTGGCTTGATATTCTTCCATAGTGTAAACAGGCAATTCACTGAGAGTCTTACCGAAGCTAAGAGTTTGCTTAATTTCATCAGCCTTCTTTTCCATCATTTGAACTTTGCCTTTTTGAATTTCGTTTGCAGAGAAAGTCTTCAAATTATAAGTTTGACCAATAAAACTCAAACCTCTAATGAGCCATTTAGTAGGGTCATATTGGTGCCAGAGAATAGCATTACGGTAATCTTGAGGGAATTCATGATGGAAATTGTGGTAACCTTCACCACAAGTAACAATTGCAGTAATCCAAGAATCCTTAGGAGTATGGTAGTCGTCATAAGGAGTATCACCAATGTAATGAGCAAGACTGTTGACACAGAAAGTAGCATGATGAATGGCAACAAGACGACAAAGACCAGCGAAGACGAAACCCCCTTTCCAATCACCCCATAAGAAACCAGCAACTAAAGTGGGGAAAACAAAAGCCATAAAGAGGGCAAAATAAATGTAATTCCTATGTTGAAAACGAACAAGAGGGTCAGCCTTAAGGTCAGCAGTATCGGCATAACCAATTCTATTCTTGGGTCTGTTAATTAGCATCCAACCGATATGAGAAAAAAAGAAACCACGAGGAGCAGCATAAGGATCCTTATCAGAATCAGTCCAACGATGATGAGCACGATGACCACGGGACCACCAATGAATAGAACCTTGGAAAGCACCTGAACCAGCTAAACAGAGGCCAATACGAGTAGGCAAGGTACAATCATAAGATCTATGAGACCAATAACGATGATAGCCAGCAGTAATACCCAAACCAGTAATCAAATAATAGGTAATTGCCCAATACAATGTCTTTGTTTGTAATTCAGTCTTGGAAGCAAGATATATTCCCAAAAGAGGAGTTGAGATCAAGAGGATAGATTGAAACCAGTTGACATGGCTAGAGAAATTTTGAAGTGTAGTAGGCTCATCAAACAAAGGAGGCATTTTAGGATTAGCCAATGGGAGTTGACGATCCTCAGTTTGTGTATAAGCATATGGAGGATATTTTCCATTAGCTTTTACTTGCGTTGTAGTTGTTGTAGTTGACATTTTTTTTTTTATTTTTTTTTGATTTGAAAGAATAATGTAGTGAAGATGAAAGAAACAATTTAACGAAATGCTTCTTATTTAAACATTTTTGAAAATGACACTTACGTGAGATCTGATTAAGTAAAACTTGTTGGGCTTCTGGGGGAAGAGTGCATTTGGGGAGGAATCTAGCCAATGAACTTGTATGCTCTACACATATTTCACTTAAACAATAAGAGTTTTTGATTGAAATCAAAATCAAGAGCCGCAGTGAATGCTCCTCAAATGATGTTTGTATTCCCCTTGTCCGATTTCATCAGATTACTAATTATACAGAATTCAAAACGTATGTTAATAATTGACTAATACTATATATGTTTATATATTATAAGAAGGGTTCAAACGGCTATAAAATAACTTCTTTTATTGAAATGATGGAAAAAAAGGGTTCAAAGTTTTATAATGTTAAAAAATGAGGTGATTTTTTAAATATTTTTTACATTTTTTTTTATCACAGATTAAAATTACTACGAAAAAGAACAATAGAACCACTTTTTTTTTGTACTTTTTTTACACGTTCAAAGATTTTTACCCCATTGATTGGTTTTTTTTTCTTTTTTTGCGTAAAAAAAATGTCATTTACATTATCAACTGAAAAGCATACAGAAAAATGCTTTTAATTTTAACTGACCAATAAAGAGCTAGAATCCCTGCCGAGATTTAAGATGTATTCAGGTAACCAGCCAAGTAACCCAACATTTGATGTGCGAGATATTAAGCTTTTATATGTGATAATTATATGAGCTTTTTTTTTCATTTATTTGTAATTGCTTTCTATGTTTCTGATATTCTTTCAATCTGTATTCTTCTACCGACAAACAATGGAATATAATCAAAATTAGAAATATTGCCAGGATCAAGCTTCCACGCAATTTGGGGCAAAAAAAGAGTTTTAGTTATCCGAAACAACACTAAGTTTCCAAAAGAGGTTTACTGATAAGATTAAATTAATAATTATGTTTTATTGAAATTTTATTTTGAACTACTTTAATGTTTATTTATGAGCAAAATACAGAGGAGAAAAAAAAAAGAGATTTTTGTGTGTGATATCTTTTTTTGTTTTTTTTTTTTTGGTACAACAGTATGTATAAATAATAGTGGATAAAATTATTAAAAGAGGAAAGAAAGATGTGATTTAATAATGACGAACTCATGATGTTGTTATGTGAGTTATTTACAATTCATCACGAACAGTAGAACGTCTCCAAGATTCAATAAGGCCTTCAAGTGATTTTAATTGATGATCAATGTGAGCTGCTGTTTGAACCTTGGCATTGACAAGATATTGACGAATAGTACGAACTGCTTGATGAACGGATTCCTTAGCAAAGTTGGACTTGTCATGGAATGTTTTGGAAAGGTAGTTTTCAACCCAATCAATATGAGCCTCAGTATAACCAATTTTTTTGTAAGTCTCTAATTCCTTTTGACGCCAGAAACGACCAAAGCTATTCTTGGCATCATTAGCTGATTCACTTGCTTGAGCACGTAAGACAGAGGCAGAAGAAGCAGCAGCATCAGTAGCAGATGCAGCAGCATCAGCAGCAGAAGAAGCAGCATCAGTAACATAAGAATGAGCACTAGAAGCAGAGGCGCCGGCAGCATTAGTGGCAGATGCAGCAGCGCTTGAAGCACTATAGAGAGCACTATTTACTTCGGCTTCCTTCTTAGGGTTAGATGCCAAAGGATGAACTACCTTTTGATAGATATCATAACCGGAATCCTTGAGGTATTGTGCAGCATTCAACAAGAAGTTTTGTGTTTGTTCAGCAGTTTCACTGGCATAATCAATGGCAAAGATCTTGTATGCATTAATTTCATCCTTTAATGATTCAACAACAGCATCAGCTTGATTTTGCTTGAGCTTGGCGGACTTTTCAAGGTCATTTGTGAATTGTTTCCACCATGCGGCAGTACCCAATTTGGAGAGATCTTGAACAGAGGATGAAGTACTGGCAATAGCCTTATTCAAGGTATCAATGACGGAATCAATTTCCTCTTTGGTCAAGTCTTTGTTTTGTTGCAAACGTTGAGTGACACTGGAGGAAAGCCATGTATGGAAAGAATCATCAGCAAAATTCTTAGAATGAGCTGGACTACTACCAAAGATACGTTGATACCAAGTAGGACTAGCAAAGGAGCTTTGAATGTCGTTGGAGATTTCCTTCCATTGAGCAGCAGTAACATACTTTTGCTTGATGGCTTTATGTTGATATCTGTCCAAAGCTTGCTTTACCTTATCATTTGTCAAACTACCGCTTAATTCGAGTTGCTTCAATTCATGAGAAATGTCATTAGACAATCCTTGAACATTGTTGGCAGACAATTTGTATTGCTTTTCCAGTTTAATCTTGAGACCTTTCACTAAACGCGTAACACTATCAGCTTTATCACCGATAAAAATACCTGCATTAGCCACTGCAGCATCACGATACTTTTTAACGGTGTCTAAAAGAGTTTCATCATTCTTATCATAGGTAATTTGGTACTTGTCAAGGTAAGCTTGAACTTGATCCTTGGTCCAATTGGTTACATCTTCAACTTGAGTAGTAGCAGCTAGTAATTTTTTTTTTCGTTAGATCTATGATAAACTGATTTATTTGATCTGCTAATTACCTTTTGCTTGAGCTTCATTGGCAAGCATGACAAGACAGACGGCATATGCCAAAGGAAGAGCTAAATATCTAGAGGTTTTCATTGTGTATTGTGTTTATGTAAAATGTAAATAATTAAAAGAGAAAAAAAATTGAGGCTTCATAATAGCCAAATAGCATGGCTTTTTATACCAAAACCTTCTATAGTCTCAGTTTATGCAACTCAAATGAGGTCACCATGAAGCCCTCTTTGCGAAACGCGACAGTCACCTTTCCTTTATGGTTTTGTTGTAGATCCAAAAGATGACATGACGTAAAAAGTGAATATTGTGTAACACTATGTAACTCTTTAACATCACTCATACATCATTACTTTTTGAGTACGTATTTTTTGTTAGCTTAATTTTTTTTTTTTCATAGCAAAAGATTTGAAAGTTGTTTTTTAAAAGATACTTTCATGATTTAAATCATCAAATTCCAAATTATATTATCTTCAATTTATATATTTTTAAGTAGAATGACATTTAAGAAATAAACAACAACTGGTTGGAGATCTTGTTTGCTCAATTGAAATAAAATAGAATATTCTAGTTTGGTTTGTATTGTAATAGGAAGAATAAATTGCTATCATGATTTGAATAACATGTTGCAATATTGGTTTTTATTATAGAAAGCAAGCTCCTTACATGAATACATCCCGCAAGGTTTTTTTTTAGAAAAGTTAATTTTAAATTATGTAACAATGATAAAAGTAAATGGCATCATTATTCTTTGCTCTTTATTCAACAAATAAATATCAATTTGTTTTACTGATGAACGAGTAACGTAAAAGCGAAATGTACAAACTAAAAACTATCCATGTAAATTTCACATGTTGGGTGTAAAATCAGTGCAATCACATTCTGACATTGAATATGATTCATGCAAAATTGAATTGGAATAGTAAAACAATCCAATAAAACGAGTGCCCTGGAAAGAGATATACTGCATAAAATGCCGTAGGATAATTTGTTCATGGAAATCAACCCAACAAGGTCCCTAAATGCAAATGTCTCTCTTGATAAATTTACTTAACAATAGTAGAATAAAAAGTTATAATGTGCTCCAGATGTTGCAAATATTTTACGCATTTTTGATTTATTTAATACACATTTATAATAATTTTAGTATTATTTGGGACACTTCAAAGAGGGACGAGCCATTTTTATGTAAAATTGAAGAGTTTTTGCTTTTAGCTTTCTTGAGCAGGATATTTTGTTAAATTGTTTAGATTAAAAATGCAAAAAACAGATTTTCTCATTTATAAAACTTGATATTGCTCAGATCATCAATAACACAAAGTGCTACAAGAGTTTTTACTTTTATCTATTATATGAGAAAGAGTCTTTGTATGGTTAAAAAAATAGATTTTTTTTTAAGAAAAAGCTATAAAGAGATGGCGATAAAGAGGCACCTGAGACACCAATTACATTCTGAGCTCGAACAAATACACTGTGTTACTACGGTTAAATATATAATCTTATTTATAATAATTTAATAAAAAAATGACCAGTGAGCACGTAGCACCTTTGATATACTTTATTTGCCCTGACCAGATCAAAAAGTGATAAAGGATAGAAACCCCCCCCCCGATTGGGATTATTGGGAGAATGTAAAAGCAAAATGTAATAAGAGGGCGATAATAAATATATCAGAAATTAGGATCTATTTGTGGAGAGTTGTTGGACAAAAAGATTACCGGGATTCTGGGTAGGAACCGGGAGATGATTATGGGCCAGATACTTCATCTCATGGAGTATTGAACAGATACACAGTGTTACTACTTTAAATTCAGACATTTCAGAGAAATATTTGGACGATTTCCAATTGAATTTTGGACGATTGTAGTGGTATATTGAGACAGAGCAAAAATGAAATCTAAACAAAGTGAGAATGCAAATTCGTACAAATTGCGAATAATATTCGGATGAATAAAATGTTGTTTCTAGATGATAGTTGCTTAATTTGAACATTTATTGTTTATGGATTGGGCTAATGCTCAAAATAACTATCATTGAAAAAGTACAGTTTAATGTTATAGCACCAGCCTTGAAGAAACATCAATATTGGGCCATAGCAAAGATCACAGGCTTAAAAAAACCTTCTCCTGAGATTGATAGGAGGGGAAAAACCCTTGTAAATTTTGCAAAGGCAATCTTGAGGTAATAGATACATCATTATAATAGAAAATCTTGAAAAGCAATAATAGCGAAAGTTTTAAAAACGATTCTCAAATACAGATGAGAGAGAGAGAGAGAGAGAGAGAGATACAGCAAGAAAAGCCTTGTAGGTCTTGAATAGAAATACAGGATGCTTGGACAATATTGTACCTTTTAATAAGTAAAGGCTCTCTTTAGGACATCTTTTAGATGTGATACTTACATTTAATCAACGTTTACACATACCAAATGTTCAAATTATGAAGTAATTTCAATATAAAAGCAGAAGAAGCAAAATGTATAGAAAAAAAGAAAGAAAAAAAGGAACAAAAAATTTTCTTTTCGTCATTCTACTTATAATATAAAGAAAAATGATAAATTGCGTTACTCCATGATACGAAGGCACAAACCATTCTCTACATTTATTGAGTATTTAAAGAATTGCTTAGGGCTAGAAAGAAATGATTTTTTATTTTTCTTACAGTGAAAATAATTGTAAGATATTACTTTCTCCTGTGATGTTTTTATCTTTTTCGATACGTATTGCACTCTTTATATAGTATTAAACTGCACTTTTTCAATGTTAGTTCTTTAGAGCATGAGCCTAATTTATAAAGAATAAATGTTTAATTAAGCAACTACTATCATCTATAATCAACATTTTATTCATCCAAATATTATTCACAGTTTGTACGAATTTGCATTCTCACTTTGTCTAGATTTCATTTTCGCTTTGTCTCAATATACAACTACAATCGTCCAAAAATTCAATTAGAAATCGTCCAAATATTTTCCTAAAATGTCTGAATTTAAAGTTTAAAAGTCTAGCATATACTTAAAATCCCGAAACTCATTCTCAACAACTGTAACACTAAAATAGGCGTTTTAATATAAAATAAAATGAAATATCAACATTATTCATTAATATTTGGCCAGAAGAATAAAGTAAAACATAAAATTTAGTTATTGGTATAGAATATCTCTTCGATTATGCATAAAATTGCTGGAATTACCAAAAAACGGTATTTTTAAAGAATTTTTTTATGCACATTTCGCATAATCTGTAGCTCAAAATTGGTCAAATCTATTTCTTGGATTACATATTTTGTCTCTATATTTTTATTACAAACTTTTAGTATGATAAAAAAACATGATGAAAATCAGCCTCTTAACCCTTATACTTAGGCAAAAATCGGAAGATTTCCTTTAACCGATAATTTGACCCCGAAAATGGGATTTTTTACTATGACTTTCCTAAGTTCAAATTAACCAGAATTTTTCTAAAATTCATAAACAATCATTTATATGTCTACCAATTATTCTTAAAATAAGTTTTTATATAAAAAACCGTTATTTTTATTTTTTGAAATTACTCAATTCTTTTGCTGAGCAATTTTCGAGCTAGTACTACTATTCAATGCAAAATCAAAATCCCTATTTACAGTGTTTAATAAGCTTTGTAGATTTAAATAATAGTTTATTGAGAAATATGCGAAAAAGTTGTGAATTTTTTTATAAAATGACAATTTTTCCAAAATGGCCATATAATATTTATCGGTGATTGAATGCGATTTTACTGCAAATTCATGCCTTCAGATTTTGAAACAAATCTTATAAAGTAAGATACCGTCCATTTGATAACGAAAAAAAAAATATGACAGCAAAATATCAATATGGCAAATTACTAATATATAGCTAGATGCTAAATAAGCCAATTCAAAACTGAAGAAAAATTCTTTAAATTTTTGTATAGCATGGACTGAAAATCGAAATATCAAAAGCAGCTTCGTCTTTCAAGGACACTTACTTGACAACCAAGCTATTCAAAGCCTATTTACTATTATTAGTGAACTTTCACAACCGTCAGTATATATATTAGGGAATTTAACGCTTCGTGAATACTTAATTTTTGAATTTACATTCGTTAAAACCCAATAATGGTTTTTTTTTTGAGAAATGCAATTTTTCATACGAAAATGGCATGCCATACATGGTTTTATATAGTTGAAATATACAAAAAGATAGTTATTATTGTGCATACCACCTCATTTTATTTAGTTAAACTAATGTGTTTATGAATTATAAATTATAAATTAGAGAATTGCTTGTGTGTGTATGTATGTGTGTGTTTTAAAGAGAGAAACTGGCAGATTTACGGATATCGCGACTGGAAGCGCCAATGTGGAGAGTAAACTTTCCAGATGGAACAACCCAATCATTTACATTAACATCCCAAATACTAAGTTCAGTCTTTGTAAAATCAAATGTAACTTTTTCTTGCTTTCCTTGCTTCAAGAAAATCTTTTCAAAACCACGCAAAAGCTTGGGAGGCTCTCCAGCGTTCTTTGGGAATTCGATATAAGCTTGAACAACTTCAGCACCGTCAACCTTACCAGAGTTCTTGACAGAAAGAGAAGCAGTGACAGTAACAGAATCCTTCTTCTTCTTGGCCTTAACCTTCAATCCACTGTAATCGAACTTAGTATAAGATAGACCATGGCCGAAGGGGAACAAAGGTTCAATATTGGCATGATCAAACCATTTATACCCCATCAATAACTTTTCAGTATATTGAACAACGTCGTTGGAATCAGGCTTAGCATTATAATCAGAAGCTTGTTTGGCAATAGTATAGGGAAGACGACCAGAAGGATTGACTTTACCAGTAATGATATCAGCAAGGGAATTACCAGTTTCTTGGCCTGGAAGGCCTGGCCATACAACAGCCTTGACATTAGGATGATTAATCCAAGGCATCATAACAGCGCCTACTGAGTGTATAACCACAATAGTATTCTTATTGACATCAGCAACTGCTTTGATCTATGTTTAGCCAAAAAAATTAGACTATTTGATATTCAATCATAGAATACATATAATACTTTACCAATGCATCACCATTATGCCATAAGGTTAAATTATTACGATCACCTACATTACCATCTACAGTAATGTGTTGTTCTCCACTATCAGCATTAGAGAATACGAAAGCAACATCAGTATCTTTGGATAGTTCAGCAGCCTCTTCAAGATTCCAGTCATCAGAGGTAGATTTAATTTCAACATTCTTTCCAAAAGCATTAGAAAGTCCTGCCAAAGGGTCAACCAAATAAGGAAAATCAGCAGTTCCAGAACCCCAACCTTGTGCAAGAGTACCATTGCTACAGCCGTGGCTAGAACAGCTGTTTAAACCATATGGATCAGGGAAGGCATCTGAACCAATAATAGCAACCTTCTTAACATTTTTAGTATTGATGGGAAGAGCACTGTTGGAATTCTTGAGAAGAACAGTCGATGCAGCACCCATTTCACGAACCAAATTCTTGTGGTTTGCTTGAACGTCAACATAAGGAGCATTTTCCATATGGAAAGAATCTAAAGTAAGATTGGGGAAGTCTTTATCTTGACCCACCTTATACCAAGCGGCAACAATACGAGTTGCCATATCAGTAGCTCTTTCTTCAGAAACTTCTTTCCTATCAATGGCATCAGTCAAATTCTTTCCAAAGTAAGAATCATTGGAAAAGAATACAATATCACCAGGCATAGTCATATCAAGACCAGCATTGACAGATTTAGCAGTGGAATGTGTTGCTTGCCAATCAGATTGAACAAAACCTTTAAAACCAAGCTCACCCTTCAAGACAGTGTTCATGAGGTAATCATCCTCACAAGCATATGTACCGTTTACCAAATTATAAGAACACATTATTGAGGCTACACCAGCCTCAACAGAACGAGCAAATGGCCAGAGATAAACTTCATGCAAGGTCCTTTGATCTACATCTGAAGAACTAGTAGTTCTGTTTAATTCTTGATCATTTAAAAGAAAGTGCTTAGCAGTTGCAATAACACCTTCATCTTGGATACCTCGAATGGTTTCAGCAGAAGTAACACCTTGAAGGAAAGGGTCTTCACCTGCGCTTTCCCAACCTCTGCCTCCTTCAGGAGAGCTTTTGACACATTTTTGTTTAGATATTTACAATTGAATACATTAATACAACCCATCTTACCGCATAAAGTTCATACCAGGGCCTAATTGAACATGAGCACCTTTTCCTCGGAATTCTCTACCCATATAAGCACCGCGCTCATAAATTGCTTTCTTATCAAAAGAAGCAGCAGCATTGATACCAGCAACGCCAGATGTTGCATTAGCAGCATGTCTGAGGGTTCAATTAGTAAGTTATACAAAAAAAAAAAGGCCTAATAAAACAAACCTAATCCCGAGAGGTGAATCTTGGAGACAAAGAGATGGAAAGTATGGATCTTCAGTGCCAAAAGTGTTACCCATACAACCACCAGATTGCCAACCCATTCCTGTAGCAATATCTACTTTTTGTTTTGTTGACATCTGACTTACAAGTGAATCAGCCTTTTTGTAAGCATCTTCCCAAGAAAGCACATTAATTTTAGCATCTACTAAAGATGTAGCTGCATTTAATGCCAATAACAATGTCAAGGCAGATGTAGAAAGTGTTTGGAAATGCATGAATAGCCAAAAAAAAAAAAAAAAAAAAAAGAAGAGGGGGGGGGATTTTGTTTAGATTTCACAACTAGACTAAAGTTTGTGTGTGTATTTATACTATTATCAATTGCATTTTAGTAGAAATGGAATACTGCTGTAAACTGGGAAATTGCACTTAAATGATGTCTTGTCATATCTCAATCTAGTTTAGTTTAATGATAATTGTATTTTCCGGGGAAACTACTATTTGTATTACATGAGACCCAATTTGAGTTTGTGTTTCTTCAAGTGGAAATGACATGAAATTGGGGAAATAGAGAAGGAATTAGCTAATTATAATTAAAAAAAACATGAGAAAAATAAATAATTTGTTACTGATCATAATAAGCATAATTCAAGTATTCTATCATTGTAAAAAGAAAAAAAAAAAAGTAGGCTTAAATCTCTTTAGAATAGTCAGGTACTGAAAAAAAAGTATTGAATTCTGTAAATTTCAATCCCCAAAACAACATTACAATGATTACCAAACTCTATACTGGAAAAGAGTAATGCAATTTGCACTAGGCTTTAATCGATCAAGACTTTAAATTAAATAAAAACTGCTTTAACCTGTCGTATCTATCTACTTTTTTACTACAAGACCATTTTGGCAAAGCTTTTTCTCGGATTTTTTTTTCTTTCTTTTTTTTTTTTTGATCGAATGGTTACATAAATTATTATGATAACATTTGATAGAGAAACATTGTACAACTTATGATAGTGCTGGATTAAGAAGTGAAATAAGAGTGGGGTTAAAGAGCGTAAGCAATATTATTATGTAAGCAAGCTTTTACGGATTTTATTTATTATCTAATTGATTGGAAACTTCATAGAATGATTGCGCCTCAATTAAATTGATCAACTAAACCAGAATAACCCTGTATGTATTTTGTTCAACAGTAAATTCTAATGTGTCTATTTCACATAGAGTTTTGTGTGCATGAATTGAAATAATGACATATGATATGCTTATATTTCACGCAAAAAATTCGTATATTTTTGTATATACATTAAAGGACTTAACATTATAACCTTCTATAGTTATATTACGATCTGTATTCCATTTGAACATTTTGAAAGACTTCATGTTGTATTGAATGCAAAATGTTTCGTGTAAAACAACCAGGGAACTGGAGTACAGAAAACGAAATAGAAACATACCGCCATTACTCACGTTCAAGTCATCAAGAAATCAAATTTACAATCAAGATTTATCATCTGATCTTTATAAACTAGTAGAAAATAGCTAGACAGCAAAACAACATGCTACAAAGTTTTAATACCAGCCATTGAAAAAACAATTCGTTACACTCGTTTACTACTGGACCTTGTATATATCGGATATTCAGTAATCTGGGAATTTAAGGGAAGCTCTTTACTTTTTACATTTAGTCAAATGATTAACAATGAAACGGTGAAGTCCCATAATAAAAGTTGTTTACTTCACAAACACAAATTTTTTAACGAATCCCACGATTTGTTTTAGTCAAATTGAAAGGTCCACATTTTCTACACCATTTTCTCACTTATGCTGTGTCTGTAAATAACTGCAAGTAAAGACATTAATATGACTGTATACTGTGAAGAAAAAATACACGAATATAAAAAAAAATTACATCCAAATGTTTTCTGTAGTATTTAAAGAATTGGATTCTAGATTGCATGCTTTCGGGTTGGCATAGTGGTAGGTTATCAATCCTAATTTCCCTGGTTCTATTAGGAAAACTTTAAAAACCCCATTTAAATATATATATCCAGCAATACAATATAGTAATCTTGTTTTGAGTACAATATGAATAGGAAGGATTTTAAGAAAACAATATTTTGATGCATTATCTAACAAACATTATGTTGTCCACTTTGTAGCTTTACTTGATATAAATTTGGCTTAAGCAGGTACTAAGATCCATAAATCCAATCAAGACATTTATGCAGTGTTTATATTGATAGATGTGTTGTAAAATATGTTAAAATGCTACAGAATTAAACCTATACTTCTTTAGTTACATGTTAATATATAATTTTACTTTAGCTTAGTGTTTTAAAAAAATGCGCAGCGCTTTTCTTTACAATCATCAAATACTATCATAATCAATCATACAGTCTTTCAACAATTTCTGGGGAAAACATCTACCAAATTTTGTCCTACATTCGGGTAATTTTTTCTTATTGAAGTCAATATATTATTCACAGGATTGATGAAGCATTGCAATTAAAATGCATCCCGTTTTTTTCAAATGAATCACGCTCCCAATAGTCATATTCTACAAAGCATGTTTATACTGTGTATATTAGCAATTGCTTATTAAGACGGAAATATTGTTTAAGCCAACCAATTTATTCCTGAGAAAATTTACCTCTGATTGATCCAATATTCAGGGTTATTCCCCCCACAATTACAAAATTTCCTGCATGAGACCTTTTTAGGGACGTTTGTGCAATATTAACGGAAAAATTATACTAATTTGGTAAGAGAGTATTTATATATATTGTACAACTTATACTTTCCCACAAAACAATCTTTATCAAATCGTATTTCAATCTTTATATTAAACTTTAATTTTTATAATTGCATTGAAAAGATACAGCATTTCATTTTGAATTTTTCTACATAATAATATTTGTATCTTTATTTTATCACACTCCAAAGTTCTAAGAATATTCTTTAAATATTTAAGTTTACTTTTTCACTGGTTAAATTCTAATTTTGTTTTAATGTATCTCGAGGCAAAATTAAGAAATAGAGTTAATCATTAGTGAGATATGCTTATTTCAAAATCATCATAGATATGGTTGAGGCTCACATCTCATACCGCGGGGACGACCCGACGTTTTGATTAGATACTCTGAGAAAAGCTAATAATAAACTCAAATAAAGGTAAGTATATACAGTAAATATTGGATAACACTTTTTTTGTACACATTTTTGAGAATATCTCGATGAAAAATGAATATTTTGAAAAAAAAAACTGAATAGGATATGAAAGAACTCAACAAAACCTATAAAATAAATTTAAAAGTGTATCACCATGGGAAAAAAGGTGTAAAATGAGATATAGACTACAACTTTCCTGAAAAATCCTATAACAATCGCTGCAGAACCTGTTTTATGTGAGAATGTTATTGAAAAGGTATAAGTTTATAACAGTATTATGTAAAGAAATGAATAACTGCAAATTTTAAAATTGCTATTTTCGCGTTTTTTCCCATAGTGTATTGCTTAATTTAATGAATATTTTTTAATCTACTACAAAAGGTCAGAAAAGGCAGTTTAAAAAAGCGCTTAAAATTTTGTTATACTTAAATATGTTATAGAGCACTTTGTGTAATGATTTGATCCATTACATTCTTACTTAAACCCAATTATTATATAATCAACTCCCAAGACATATAAGTACCAATAATCTATGCAGACTAAATGAACATTAGTGAATTTATCTGTTTCTTCCTTCCCTTTATATATTTATAATCCCATTCCAAATAAATATATTTTATTACTCAATTACCATTGATACTTATAATCAATTGTTATATAACCCAATATAATCCAATCATAGATATTAATCGTATAGTAGTAATAGCAATTACAATTAGTAACACCAACCTCTTTTCCCCAAATCATAGAATCAAAGTCAACTTTATAATTCACATATTATATATCCCAATTGACAACCCCTTGACTATATAGATTTATTACACTTTGGCACATGCAATTTCAATTATTAAAATGGGTTGGTATATCAATTTGTTGCAGAGACATTAAGGCTGAAAATATTAGAACTTTTAACCAGAAAATAGAGGGGTTTTGTGGATTATATCCATTTAAATCTCCATTTCATTTGGTATTTAACTTGAATTACAGTTGTTGGGATAAAGCAGGAATTACTTATAGTTTGATATGACTGATTAATGAAACAATTAATCTTATAACCGATATTTAAATTCTAGCAAATTATAACTATTAGGCCTAATCCATAAATGCGCTATTATTCAATATGGTCTGATTCAATCTATAATAAAATCAAAACCTGAAGACGGCGTATAGATTACGGAAATGGCATGTTCTCATTAATTTAAAGTATATATATATTAGAAATATATATATAAAAGGAGGATATCTTTCTGAAAACAAAAGTTCTCCAGTTTTAAATTGATAATAAAACCCTAAGGTTATCTAGTCGACTTTTCTTTGTTTTTTAATTTTTTTTCCGTGAATATCTATTAATCTATAGTATATTTTACAGTTTTTTTTTATTCCATCAAACATCGTACTTTATCGCCTCCTACAGCAATTAGTAGGTCATATATATAGGATCAATTTGAAGTGAAATTACATGTGTTAAAAGCTTGATAGCCATAAAGTAACTCGATTTGCAAGTATTAACTCACAGGGCTCATGCCACTTAAAATATTACAGTGCAGCAATAATAAGCAAATATTTAAATTAAACACAATAACAAATGCATACTAAAAATACAAAATAATTTTCAACAATATATGTCGTGTGAATGACAGCACTTTTGACCACAGTTCAATAAGTATACAAATGACATACATACAAGGAAGTATTTTATCTAATTCCGTAAATAACAACAATAACAAAGATATCGACTTTAGTCAACTACTATCTTGTGTCATAGTTGCACTATCAGTATAAATAAGAAGATTTTAAGCATATAAATTACCCCTTGAAATTAAGATTACCTAAATAGATATGACTAATGGTCAATATTTTCCAGCAGGCTCGTATTGTCACACTTGATATACAACCCTTTATGGCCAATGCTTCGCATAATTTATCCATTAAAATTTATATCAGTAATAATATAGCTCAAAACTAGAGGATTATTTCATTTAAGTCTGATGGTATACAACTTTTCTAAATTACCATAAATACCCTCATATTTTTTCAGTTGTATTCTAAATTTTCAGAAATCTTTTGTAGTAAAACTTTAGCTGATTATACTTGTATATCGCCCACTTTTATTTATATATATGCATTAGTAAACAACTTTATTATCTACTGTAACATTAATTGATATTTAGAACATTAAAGAACAAGTCTGGAAATTAGATATAAGAAGCGTTTAGTTTATTATTTTTCAGTCAACTAACCAAAACGCTTGAACCACTTAAATTACAACACCATAATCTCTAACATTAGCGGTTAATAGTCAAGTCAAGTAGCTGTTAAGAGATATATCAGATCACTCTCCAGGCACATCAAGCTCAGTAGTATCAAAACATGGCAGCTTAAAAGGTCTGCAAGCAAAAAGGCTAAATTATGATTGATCAACATCAATCTATAAATTACTCTCAAAAAGATATGATCGTTCAATACCACTCTTAATTTGTATCTCACGAACTCAATACTAAAGCATTATAAAAGACAATACTTATTTTTATAAAAAAAATTCAGAGAATACCTGAAACATTCCTTACAAAATAGTTAAAAATGCGAGTTTTTTGTTTCCCCATTTTTACAGCAATTCGAGGAGGTTAAAGTAGTTACGATTCTGTAAATCAACACTAAGAGTACTTACAAGTGCAGCGGGAGATTGTTTGAATGCATATTCAGCGAGAACTGGCGATCTTACTATCTTTAGTTGGTGTAAATAGAAGGTAACCTACTTGCTGTTTACACCTACCAGATGCACAATAGACTTTGGACACTAGAACTTTAAGCGTTTACTTAGCCAACATAGTATCATATATATTTCAAATTTGGGCGTACTTGAATTAGTATTCATAGAGATAGTATTATAATTGTTTTCAATCAAAGTGCGCAGCAAGCTATAGGCGCCTTTTAGCAGTTATTCCCTTAATGCACAGTAGCTTGTGAAAGTTGCCACTTTATATTATTATGTCAAAAATATGTACCTATTATTAAACGAAATTGGAAATCACTAGAGTCAAAATTCCTAGGTATATGGTTTTTTGTTTTCAGTTTTTTATGGTTGTAGAAAGTAGATTTTAGATAGACCTCGAATTATATCGCCCAATGTTGAGACAGATCTTGATAAAATATGTGTATCTGCCCTCTACGGCAATTGATATCTGTTTTAAAATAAAAGGGTTTACAGCAGAATAAAAGAGCATCATTAACCTACCATTGTCCTAAACCTAGTATAATATTGAATGTGTATTTGATTAGAAAATATAAACTTCATAATATGAGGTATCAATTTCTTTAACTGAAGCCAACTTATAGTCAAAAGATAAATTTTGCATTTACTTAATTTAATTAGACAAATGTTTCTCATTAAATTTTGCATAAAATGTAATTGAAATTTTGGAGGTTTCTTAAAGGTACACACCGCTATTTATAGACATTTTTTTAATCTAAGTCAAAGATAAAATGCGCAACAAGATAATCTATGAATATAATTATTAGTGATCATTTTAACTCTAGTTTTTATAGGGAAAACAAGATTTTTGCCAATTTTTTTTTTCAAAATTCAAAATTTGGTGATCTATCAGGATTAGGAATTACCGAATTACCAGTTTAGAGCATTTGGCAAACCAAGATGTTTGACATGCAAATCATACAATACTGCATTTCATGCCTTTATCGTCATGCTACTGTGGAATTATAGAAGCATAATTCTATTATATTCACATAATATCCACATATTCATTCTAATTATACTATCATTCACATTTAATTCACTTGATTAATTAATATATAAACCCTCTCTATAGGCTCATAACAAAACGGTACTTTTTCATTTGAATACTTTTATACGTTTATCTTTTTATAAATCATTTAGTATTGGGCTAATTGTAATGATCTGTAATTTTGAAGTAATAACAAACGCAGATATAATAGACGTGTATATATTATTTATTTTTGCTATTATAACTTGGTAATCACTGGGTTGATGAAGTTTAATGTTCTTATTTATATGTAAAATGTGTATTACTGAACAAATAGTTGTTAAGGGAGAGTAAAAAGACAGATAAATCTACAAGGGATCATGAAATAATTTTCTTGTAGCGTTTACATATGGAATGAGGCAAGGTTTTGCATAAATAAAACATGAATTCTTTGACTTATTACAGCTATATTGATTTTTTTGGAGAAAAACTGGATATTCTTTTTTATATATTTTTAAAAATATCTCTACAAAAAACCAATATTTTGAAAATAATTACGTTGTAGCCGAAAAGAGCTTAACGAGGCCTATGGCATGAATTAAAAGCAAACGCTGCTCAATTTAACGAATTCTCCAGAATCCGCTACAAAAAAATGCCTAAAAACAGGGAAAAAATGTCCTGGTTTTTTTTTTAGTTCTATAATTTATTGTAAAGAACTACAAAATAAGTAAGTTTTGTTATTAGAAAGCGTTGGTATAGCATAATTTTTCGTAAAGATATGAAGGCTCAAAATTTTTAATTTTTAATTGCGAAATACTTCTAAAAGTCTGAAACCTTAGCACTGAAAATGTTAAACCAACTGCTAAAGATAGGGTATTTTTGGATACTTGTTTTTAGATTAAAGCTGAACATCTGAAGTATATTGAAATGTAATTTTTTCTTAATGTTATTTAATGAAAAAAAAAAAGTATAAGGATAAAAATCGGATTCAGTTTTTGAGAAAATAGCGAATTTTAAGCGTTTTTGAGTCTCTCGTGAAATACAAAATAAATTTAGGAACTAGTAGCATAATACACTTGTACATCTTTTAATTAGCTAGGAACTACTTGAGCTCAATTGGCTCATTAGGTATATAGATATAAAGAGCTTGGCTGGATAAATTGAAGTCCAAATAGTAAATCCATAGATATTTTATTTGCTTAAAAGGTGACCATAAAGTCAAGCAGCAAAATTAGGGTATTTATATTGGTTGAAACCACCCCCATTATGAAAAGTGAGCCTCATCCTCTGCGTTTTATTTATGTCGCTTAAAAGTCCACCTAATATATAAAGGGGAGTAGAGAAGACCAGTTGTTACAGTATTTGACATTTCTACTTGACCAGACGATCCCAGAAAAAATTTAGACAAGTTTGAATTGAATTTTAGACGATTGTAGTTGTATATTGAGACAGAGCAAAAATGAAACCTAGACAAAACGAAAATGCAAATTAGTGAAAATTGTGAATAGTATTCGGACGAATAAAGTGCTATTTCTAGATGATAGCTGTTTAATTTAAAATTTTGTTTTTTTTTGTGAATTGGGCTCATGCTTAAAAAAATTATAACTTTCTAGCCCTAAACGATTTTTTGAATACTCAATATATGTAGAGCATGACTTGTACTTTCAAACATTCGTATCATGGAATAATGAAATTTTTCATTTTTCTTTGTACTATAAATAAAATGATAAAAAAATAATTTTTTATTCATCTTTTTATTTATTTCTTTCTTTTCATACATTTTGCTTCTGCTTCAATATTGAAATTACTTAATAATTTAAACATTTGGTATGTGTAAAAATTGATTATTTTGGATACTTTAAATACTTGTTTATTATAGTTTCACAATTCTGCTCTCATGAAAAGAAGACTAAATGTAAATATCACATTTAAAAGATGTCATAAAGAGAGTCCTTACTTATTAAAAGGTGCAATATTGTCCAAGTATCCTGTATTTCTATTCAAGACCTACAAGGCTTCTCTTGCTGTATCTCTCTCTGTCTCATCTGTATTTGAGAATCGCTTTCAAAGTTCTTGTCATTATCACTTTTCATAATCTTCTATTATAATGGTGTCTCTACTACTTCAAGATTGTATTTGCAAAATTTACAAGGTTTTTTCCACGCCTATTAATCTCGGGAGAAGGTTTTTTTAAGCCTGTAATCTTTGATAAGGCTCAATATTGATGTTTCTTTAAGACGGGTGCTATGTGCTCAGAATCTAAAGGTTTTTACCTCACTTAATGCTTCTTGGAGTAGGGTTTTTTATGTCTATAGTATTTGCTATTCTGTTTCATTGATTGGGATTTGGTGTCTATTCTACTGCAAGATCGTGTCTTCATGATTAGCAATATTTTCCCCCTCCTACCTACTTTGGGTGGGGGGTTTTTTAAGCCTGTGGTTTTTGTCCTTCTTTAATAATTTCAACAATAATGATGTTTCAAGGTCTAAAGGGGTTTTCCCCCTTCTACTAATTCTTGAAGAAGGCTTTTTTTTTATGCCTATGTTCTTTTAAGGGTTTTCAAGATTTACATTGCTCAAGGTTGCTGTACTCAAGACTCGGATCTTTTTATTTTTTCCTCAAGACTGGTACATTCGAATGGTATTCTGCCGACTTTTTCTGAACAAAGCACTATTAATTCGCATACTTTAAGGAGCGTGTTTGTAGAATAATTTATGAACATGTAAGTGGTTTCTTACACTAATATATCAATTTATCATTGATTTTTATTATATTAGGGTTACCAAATGACTAGTTGTATGGCTCTTAACTTGTTCTAGACTGATTTTTATACAGTATTCTATTATCTTACAAATCAAGATGGCGCAAATGCCTAAAATATTATAGTATTGTATACTCTGTATCTCTGGCTTGGATATCGGTGTTTCTAAAGAAAATGGTGTGAGGTTTGCTTACAATATCGCCGTATCAAACACGGTTTCTTCGAAAGTTTAAATTATTACAGGTAAGTTCATTTGTATTAACTCTTTGAAATAGTACTTGACTAATTTAATCTTGTTCAAATCTCCTTATCATCTTTAAATCTCATTCTCATTTTATCCTAATTTTGTCCTCATTTTATCTAAATCTCAGTTTCCATTATATGTAAATTTTATCCTCGTTAAATCCAAGCTTTATTCTCACTACATCCAAACTTTATTCTAATTTCATCCCAAATTTTACTTATTTTGTTCGAATTTAAAGTAAAAATAATGTAGTCTTAAGGTCGCAAATCTAAACGACTTGGACTTTTCAGACAGAGCTATGTTACCAAACTACAGGAAAAACATTCCAAATTACTTGCTTGCTGCCGATCAAAGCTGGCAGTAGATCCCATCCTCCAGCCTCTAATGACTCGTATAGAGGGAGACCGTTGCTTATGATGTCGATTTGGTTGACTTCCTCTTGATAAACCACAACCCTATCCATCCCACCTCTCTGAGCTGTTTAACAAACAATTGAGGATCCCCTTTTTTTTTTTGCTGAATAAACTACCACAAAAACAAAGAAGATCCCAAAGCTCTAAATTACTGCATGGCTTATCCGTTGGCCTGCTATCTGTTCAATACTCCATGAGATACACTATCTAGCCCATAACCAACTCCCGGTTCCTGCCCATAATCCCGGTAATCTTTTTGTACAACAACTCTTCAAAAATAGATCCTAATTTCTGATATATTTATTATCTTCTTCTTATTACATTTTACTTTTGCATTTTCCCAATTATCCCAATTGGGCGGGGGGGGGGGTTATCCTTTATCACTTTTTGATCTGACCAGAGCAAATAAAGCATATCAAAGATGTTATGTGCCAACTGGTCTTTTTTTATTAAATAAAATTATATGTTTAACCGTAGTCCTAAGGTCGTACTAAGATCCTAAAATCCAATCAAAATGTTCAAGATTTATAGATGTATCGTAAAATACGTTAGAATACTACAACATTAGATCTGGACATCTTTAACTAAATATTATATAAAAGTTTATTATTTCGCTAGCTAATGTTTAAAAGCAGTGTTACTCATCTTTAACAACCATCAAGTACCGTCATCATTAATCTTGTAAATTCTTTCAACAGTGTCTCAAGAAACATCTATATAACTTTTGTCCTACATTCGGACAATTTTTTCTTATTGAAGTCAATATATTATTCACAGGATTGATGGAACATTGCAATTTAAAATGCATTCCGTTTTATCCCAATGAATCACGCTCATAATAGTCATATTCTGCAAAGCATGCTTATAATATGTAAATTAACAATTGCTTATTAAGACGGAAATATTGTTTAAACCAGCCAATTTATTCCTGAGAAAATTTACCTCTGATTGATCCAATATTCAGGGTTATTTCCCCCACATTTTCAAAATTTCCCGCTTCACAGATTTTTTTTTTTTTTTTTTTTTAGAATATTTATGCAATTTCAACGGAAAAGTTATACTTTTTCAGTGAGAACTTAACTTGGTAACACGTTCTACATTGTACAACTTGATCCCTCGATCATATTTTTATAATATGAAAAAGATGCTTTTTAGGTGATCTAGATTTTACAAAATATTAGCGTAAGGGATTATCTTTTTTATAGGTTTGATAGATTATTATTATTTTATTAAAAAAATATATAGTAATTGAAAAGGTTTAAAATTGGGTTTTGTAAAGAGTAAAATAAAGTAGATGTTTTCATATTTGTGGTTTGATATCACATTTAAAGAGTGAAGCTGGCTTTTTGACGAATGTCACGGCTGGAGGCACCAATTTGGAGGGTAAACTTACCAGAAGGAACTACCCATTTAGCAGCGTCGGTATCCCAGATACTGAGCTCAGTCTTGGTGAATTCAAAGTTGACATTGGATTTCTTACCAGACTTGATATTGATTTTCTCAAAACCACGCAAAAGCTTGGGAGGCTCACCAGCATTTTCAGGGAATGAAATATAGGCTTGAACAACTTCAGCACCGTCAACCTTACCAGAGTTCTTGACAGAAAGAGAAGCAGTGACAGTAACAGAATCCTTCTTCTTCTTGGCCTTAACCTTCAATCCACTGTAATCGAACTTAGTATAAGATAGACCATGACCGAAGGGGAACAAAGGTTCAATATTTGCATGATCAAACCATTTGTATCCCACCAACAACTTTTCAGAGTAATTGACATCATCTGCAGGATCAGGATGAACATTGTAATCATCATTTTTCTTGGCAATGGTATAAGGAAGACGACCTGAAGGATTGACCTTACCGAGAACGACATCAGCAAGAGAATTACCAGATTCTTGACCGGCAAGACCGGGAATCATGACAGCCTTGATGTTGGGATGGTTGATCCAGGGCATCAAGACAGCACCAACAGTGTGAAGGACAACAACAGTGTTCTTGTTGGCATCAGCAACAGCCTTGATCTATAAAATATATACAATTTAGTAAAGTTTTAAATTTTGCAGAAACAAGAAATTTACCAAATTATCACCATTGTTCCATAATGAAAGATTGTTACGGTCACCAACATTGCCATCTACAACGATGTATTCCTCGCCACTATCTGCAGTTGAAAATACGAAAGCAACATCGGCGCCCTTGGCAGCTTCAGCAGCCTTCTTGAGATCCCAATCATCGGTTGCAGATTGAATCTTGACACCCTTACCAAGAGCATTGGTGAGACCAGTAAGAGGATCAATTAAATAAGGGAAATCAGCAGTACCTGAACCCCAACCTTGAGCAAGATGACCATCGTTACAACCGTGATCAGCGCACTTAGTACCATCATTACGAGAACTATAATCCATACATTAATATATAAACTCGAACATCATTAGAATAATTTCCACTTACGCAGCACCATTCTTAATATCACTACCAATGAGAGCAACTGACTTGACATTTTTGCTAAGAGGAAGAACACCAGAGTTCTTAAGAAGAACATTGGATGCAGCGCCCATTGAACGAACTAATTTCTTATGATCAGCTTGAACATTGACAAAATCGGCTTTATCACGAACAAAAGCATTAATAGAGGTCTTGGGGAAGTTCTTGTCTTGGCCAACCTTATACCAAGAAGCAACAATACGCATAGCCATATCAGTAACACGCTCTTCTTTGACTTCATTATTGTGAACAGCCAAAGTCAAATTGGGACCAAAGTATGAATCACCGGATTGAAAGGTAATATCACCAGGCATTGTCATATCGAGACCAGCATTAGCAGCCTTGGCAGTAGATTTAGTGGCAGCCCAATCGGATTGAACGAAGCCCTTGAATCCAAGTTCACCCTTCAATACAGTGTTCAAAGTGTAATCATCTTCACAGGCATAAGTGCTATTAATTCTGTTATAACTACACATAATAGATCCAACACCAGCTTCAACAGAACGGGCATAAGGCCAGAGATAGATTTCATGTAAAGTTCTTTGATCAGCGTTAGAAGAACCAGTGTTTCTGTTGAGTTCTTGATCGTTCAAAATGTAATGCTTAGCAGTGGCAATAACACCTTCGGATTGAATACCCTTGATGGTTTCTGCAGCAGTTACACCATTAAGATAGGGATCTTCACCCCCTGACTCCCAACCACGGCCACCTTCAGCAGAACTACGAAAAGATATTAGATTTTTAAAATATAAAGTTCAATGCAATATGATCTACTTACCGCATGAAGTTCATACCAGGACCTAATTGAATATGGACACCTTTTCCGTAGAATTCTTTGCCCATGTATTGACCACGAGCAAGAATAGCTTCCTTATCCCAAGAAGCAGCAGCATTAATACCAGAGACACCGGAAGTAACGTTATCAGCAAATCTCCTGTAACATTAGTAGATGTTTAGTAAAATTTTCATTTTATGCTAATTTTTTGAATCTATGCAAACTTACATGCCAAGGGGAGCATCTTCAAGACAAAGTGCAGGGAAATCTGGTTTTGTGGTAGGATATGTGTTACCTACACAACGACCAACCTAATAATAGCCCAAGTTAATACAATGCTTTTTTTTTTATATGAAATTATTGTTTAGATTTACCATCCATCCTACACCAGTAGTGATGTTGACCTTTTGTTCAAGAGACATTTGATCAACAAGAGACTTGGCTTTATCATAAGCGACATCCCAAGATAAAACGTTAACCTTTGCTTGAGTCAAAGTAGCAGCATTAGCAGCAACCAAGAGAGCCAGGGCAGTAGAAGAAAGCGAAGGTAAATGCATAATTAATTTTAATTGTTTATAAAGACAAGAGGGACTAATTACGAAAGATCTGCTCTCCTTTTATATAAAAATGCTTTCGAAGATGCTTCACATCTAATTCATATAGCCACTTATTTTTCCCAGAGAATATGTATACAAGACTTTTCTTGTTTAAGCGTAAATGTCATTGTATACATACCGTTGTCACTCTTACTGTATTTGACATTTGGAGCGATATTTCATCATGCCCTTTGGTAAAATTATTTATTCACCCGGAATATAACCATAGTGCTTAAGGAAAAATTGGGCCCCTCCCTGCTTCTTCCCGTGGAAACACAAAATAGTACTTATATTTAAATTCTCAGGGTAGATTTTAGTTGTTTGATATTTAGGGATTATGTAATACCAAAAGAAAATGGAAAAGCAATAGAATGATGATGGCTTTATTTCTACAAGCCTCGGATTTATTGTATAAAACTTTGAATTTACCTGGTAAATTATAATACTTTCACTTGCATGCAAGTAGTCTATCGTGCAAGAATAGTAATTAGAGTTTAAGTACCTTCTTACTATTATGGTTCAATAGTGGGAATAATGAATTTGCCGGAAAAAAAGACCATATAAGAAATTTATTTCTTGACATCAATATTTCTCATTTTAATTGCGTAAAATACCAATATGTAAGTTTCTCCCGTAAACTCATATATACAAAATATATTGTATTTTATGTATGAAAAAGAAATGTATGACAGGCCTCAGTGCAACATCAAAAAATAAAACTACTTGATTTATAAAACAAGGGATTAACTTTTTCGACCTGAGGAAGGGTGCTGTGATACTTAACCCGGCATTATTGCATAACTAGAATATAAATTTTGTACGACATTTCATAAAGGAATCATCCCATTTTTGATAAAATATAACTATTGGTTTTAATAAAATGAAAGTTTATGAGAAAAACTGGTTTAATTGATGCTGAAAGTTGTACATGGTGAATTTTTTGATCTTATCTGCTTGCCCAAGATCTCCGGAAAATATACAGTTTTTAAAAAAAGTATTTTTTTGGGGAATATACGTATTGCATGATTGACTTACAAAGGAATAGAAGGAAAAAAAAAAAAAAAAAAAAAAAAAAAAAAAAGAGAGAGAGAGGAGGAGGAAGCCATCTGACTTAAGCCTTACATAATCATCCCATCTCTTCCCTCGGTATGATCGTATTACCTTTGAAAATTAGTGGGACCAATAGAACGAATATTCCCAGACAGCATGATTTTTACTATTATTTTCACAATTAATGAGGGGTTTCTTTCTTATTATTATATAGAATGTTAGTGAAAAAGTTTAGTAATTTGGTGTATAACATATGCATATATATGCACGCATGAAAGTAGTTGATATGTATCGATTCATCTTATTCATTTATCATTAAAAGTGCTGCCGTCAATAAACACCATTTATCCACCTAGCCTCTGCATAAATATAAAACAATCTTGACTATACCGTGAATACCGTTACCTGAACCCTTTTACAATACAACAATTGTACTCATCTGGAATAAAACTGAATAAATATATTTTTCTAAATAGTTTCGTAAGAACAATCTTAATAATACCTGCATCGGTCACGATAAAATAAATTTATTTTTAAACCGGAACATGCTACATGGAATTAATACAATGCAACGAAAATATAATCGTTATACACAATGCTGATTTTCAAAGTAAGTTGCAACCAAAGCTGTATACCTATTGCTATAAATTGCTATACTACAGGTCAAGTCATCTTGATGTCATTATTGTTGCTACAGTGCATAGATCTGTAGTGCCTTATGGTGTTTCAAAGTGGCGAGATCTTCTTTTTCGACACATAACCCACAATGCGAAGTAATAATCATTCTTTATATTAGATATCAAAGTTTATAGTTGGTAGCTTGATAATATTAACGAAGGATGGATTTTTTCCGTAATCAAAGTTTGTATATAGAAGGAGATATCTGTGTGTATCCAAGTTATTAAAAATTGCTTGAAGCAAAACTTGCATCGTGTAATAAAATTGAGGTCATAAGAAACACAGAAAACAATAATGATTATTTACGATTCGTGATTTCCTAACGCGATATAAATTATTATCATTGTTTTATTTATGTCAATACATCGGCATAAAGTAATCAACAAAAATCATAAATTATATGACAAGTAATACTCATTGAGTTAATTTTTTAATAACGGCTACTAGTTAGCCCAGATAAAACTTCACATCTTTAAATGTATTTGTTTAAATTTTCTAAAATGTTTTTAGAGCTGTTAATTTTCAAGATTGAAGTATGTTCTCTTTTTCATAACTAGCCCTATGGCACTTTTTAAAAAATACTCTAGATATTGCTAAATATACATAAATCGATGGCATTATAGTGCCTATTCCTAAATCTATTTTACATCTCACGAAAAACTCAAAAACAAATGAAATTCACTACCCTTTCTCTAAAAATGAGTCTTACTTTTCATCCCTGACCATTTTTTTTATTATGTAACACCAAATATATATATATATATGCCAATGTACTTAGGATGTTTTACTTCAATCTGAAGACGCAATTCTTAAAATATCCTATATCTAACGGTTGGTATGGTTTTTTTAGTGCTAATGTTTCAAATTTTAACAGTAAATTCACTGCTAAAAACTAAAACTAAAAACTTTGAGCTTTAATATCTCTACAAAAAAATTAAGCTATGCTACTAACACAGTTTAATAATGCAGCTTACTTGTTTTAAAGTGCTGTATTATATATTCAAGAATAAAAAAAATTGAATGCTTTTTTTTTAATTTCCATTTTTTATATTTTTGTTGCAGCAAATTTTGGGATATTTGCTGAATAGAGCAGCCGTTGTTTTTATTCGTCTTGTAGATCTCCTCGAACTCTGTGGGATGCAATTTAGCTCTTTTCAAAATATTGATTTTTCGCAAAGATATCTTCGAAGATTTGCAAAAAAGAGAATATAATCTATTTTTCTCTAAAAAAAAACTAATATACTTTCGTCCTAAATTTTAAATTTGAGAAAAAAATTGACAAAGGTCTCTTTTTCTCTAAGAAAAATATAACCAAAAAGTTCATCAATAGCTAGATCGATAGACAATTTTCCTGCACATTGTATCAAATACTTAAATTAGAAAATGTTTATAAAAAATGGTTAGAATCTTCAAAAAAAAAACCTTGAAAATTTCGATTGAATTTTACGCAAAGTTTAATGTGAAACATTTGTAAAATTTCATTTAGGCAGATTGTTATATAAGATCGGATTTGCGATAATATATTTAAAAAAGAGTACAATAAAAGAGAATGTGTAATTAATCAGTTCTTCAACTGTACAATAAAAACAAGATAAGGTTTATTTAGATATAAAAGTATTGCCTTTTATAATGATTTAGTGTTGAGTTCCTGAGATACAATTAAGAGCGGTATTGAACTATTAGATCTGTTTGAGAGTAATTTATGGATTGATGTTAATCAATCATAATTAAGCCGTGATTGTAGAGCTTGTGAATTGCCTTGTTTCAATGCTGCGCTTGTCGTGCCTGGATTGTGATTTGATATATCTTGACAGCTACTTGAATGATTAATCGCTGATGCACTGATGTTAAAGAGTATGGTGTCATGATTTGAGTGGTCCGAGCCTTTCGGTTAATTGATTGAGAAATAATAAACTAGGCGTTTCTTATATCCGATTCTAGACTTGTTCTTTCATATTCTAAATAGTAATCAATGGATTGTATAATCTATTGATTGGTTATAGAAGGCGATAAGGTATGATACTTGGCGGAATACAACATTTTTGAAGCTTCAAAATTGACGTGGCCACAAGCACATCGATGTTCCTTAAAAAAGGGCATTTATTTGTACTTTACTTAAATTGGATGTTCAAATATTTCGCTATATACTACTATGATTTCTCGGTGAGTATACCTATATACCTGTAAATCGAATCAAAAACTGAATACAAAAAGTTTATTCATATTATCATGTACAGTATTCATCAACACTACGACGGCCAGATTTTTTTGCTTATTGGGAGGATAAATTGCACTTATATACTTATATATTGTCAATTGTCAGTGTAAATTTTCTTCTCAGTGAGTATATTGTGGAATATACTATGGATGATAGGATATTCACGGAAAAAAATATAAAACAATAGAAAGTCAACTAGATAATTGTAGGTTTTTATTATCAAGTTAACCGAAATATATTAAACTGAGGAACTCTCCTTTGATAGGCAAATATTCCTCTTTATATAGTTTTCTATGGATAAATGTTCTAATACTAGTGTCGCTTGGCATCTCTATAGATTATTAATGATACACCAGATCAAGTCAGTTAGCATCTTCTTTATTGTGCTAAAAGCTATCTCAGATAGCTAGTCGTATACTAAAATATGATCTTAGTCTAATATAGAGTAATCATTTACTTTATCCGAATATTAATTGGTCTTTTACTATAAACTGTCAAGATCTTATATTTCGGTGAAATAGTTTATTTTAGCTTTGAATTAGCATATCCTATTTAT
>JAEPRC010000413.1:0-38533 GCA_016758945.1 Mucor plumbeus
TATTGAGCTTTTTCTTGTATATAATAAATATCAAATTTTTAACTTTAAGCGCTGCAAAGTGAAACTTAAAATCCGGCGGTAGTTTTAAGCAATATGCCATTTAAGAGCTACAATTTTGGGTTAAAATTTGGTACTAAAAGTATGTAAAAATATTAAATATTGACAGAGATACGACTTCATATACGAAATTTTTTAAAGCATTGGAAGGGTTATTTCCCTCACTGTATTTAATCTAATATTTGAGAGAGGTAAAAAATGTTATTTTGTGGATTTAATGAAATTCACCGTTGCCATGCAAAATATTGCATGATTAAAATGATAAAAACCACAAATAACGAGATACTCAAAGAATTTGTTCTCTTTGAATTTAATAAATAATGTCATTCCTTATTCCTCATCATGAATATACAAAAAACTTTTGTAAATCCAATTAAAGTATTTGAATTGAACAAAACTATTTTATTACTCTGCTTCAATTTACAATGATAAGTTGTTCCATTTGCAACTACAGTACTCTATTTTCTAATTTAAACATCCTCGTGTGGCGGCAGTTTAAATCCAAAATTTTCTGATGATGAAAAAAAAAGATAAAAACGATCCTAAATTTTTAAAATGCAAAATTGACAAAAAATGTGTATAGTAATCTGACTAACTTTATTAAGTAATCTCAACATAAAATTTAATTTTGTATCTAGTGGTATATTTATTGAAAACGTTTATCACCAAAAATTTTGTAAAAAAAGCAAAAACAGAAAAATTAGTTTCTAGTGATTTTAAAAATACTTTAATAGTTAAATTTTAAAGTTAGTGTTACAGACAAATAACGCAAAAAAATACCTATTATTTAAGGCATTATTTGTCACTCTAGCTCTATTTTTCATAGAGTTATTAGCTTTCTTTGAAAAAGTCAAATTTTGGACGAGGGTATACAAGGGGAAATTGATGTTTTTTTCGAAATTAATTTTATAATAAAATATGATAAAACTAAGTAAAAGAAGCATTTTTGGCTTATAAACTATATGTTTAAACGGTCTCTATCTCGAGTTACAGTCCATTGAAGTTGCGTTTTTGTACACTTTTAATGGAAATAGCTTTATAAATAATGTATGAGCTTAATTGGAATTTTTTCTAGATTTATTTTTCTCCTTTCTATATCTGTTTTAAGATATTACTCTTTGAGATTGGTTTAAAATTGCAGGAGTTATCAACTAAAAAGTTAATTTTGTGGCAATTTTCTGGTTATTTTAAGTTGCAGTCCGCATAAAACGGAGTCTGATATTTCAGATCCCGTAATTCGAGCCTGATATGTAGTAAATTTACTCTTTAAATTAGTAATTATATTTTCTTTTGCACAGTAGTATATAAACTTTCAATAGCCTGCTATTTTACACAAACAGACATAAAATATACAACTCTTAGGATATCTCCACGAAAAATCAATGTTTTTATAAAAAAAAAACTTAATTGGACTTGTTAGAGCTCACTGAGAACTATTATGAGAATGGAAATAACTACTGCTTATTTAATAAATGCTTTAAAAGCTACTATAAAAAATATTAAAAAAGGAAAAAAAAATTCTAGAATTTTTTTCATACTTGGATATTAGAAACTGTTCATATAATTTAATTTTTCGTAGAGATATGAGAGCTCAAAGTTTTTAATTTTAAATAGTAAAATACATGTAAAAATCTGAAACCCTAGCACTAACAAAGTTATATTAACTGCTAGAGATAAGCTGTTTTGGATACTCGTTTTTGGATTAAAGCTGAATATTGACATGTAATTTTTTTTTTTTTTTTTTTTTTTGGTGTTATTTAATGAAACAGAAAGCTGAGCATGGACGTAAAGTGAGATCCAGTTTTTAAGGAAAAAACAGTGATTTCTACATGTTTTGGATTACTTGGACATTCTAAAATTTAAATAAAACAGAATAGGAGAAATTTAGTAAGGTATTCAGCAATGCAAGAATGATTACAATAATCGGAATGTAAACGATCGGCGCTGCTGCTGTTGTTGTTGTTGTTGTTGTTGTTGTTGTTGTTGCTGTTGCGGTGGAAAACTATGCCAATATACTAAAAAAATATGTATTTGCCATTCGAGCCAAACTATATAAGAAAATGGAGAGTAAAAGTCTAAACTCATTGTTTCTTTGGCTTGAATAAGTTTTAATTCTTTAAAATCTAAAGTCTACACCATGTACAAATAACGGGGATCAAATTCTACTTTCTCCTCCTCGTGTATGTTGTTCCTGGATTTAAATTGTGGAATGAGTAATTGCAAAATTATCATTATGCTATATTACCTCCTAATAGGGTTCAATAAAGCACACGGAAAAATACATTGAAATATGCTATATGATAATGTCAATTTATGATTGATCGATGTGAATTAGAGAGATATTGATGCTTGTGAAAAAAAGAAGAAACTATGAGTGGTGTAAGTTCCATTTAATCAGATCTCATTTGAAAATATATTATACTAATATAATTTTAACGATTTAACAATTTGGTTTTTGTGATAAAATGCCATTCCTTTCAGTATCAAAAATAAAAAAGAAAACAGATCTCGTGGATTGAAAAAATATCATCTCCACGTTTTTCAAGCACATCAATATCAATAATTTGACTAAATATGATTAGATCATGAGATGATAATGAATTATCAAACAATCAATAACAATAATAATACAAATGGATCTAAAGATAACCTATTGATTATTGTACTTTATGTAATCCAATCTCTACATGTCAATCTACAATGGCCATCAATCCATTATACCATTGGTTGTTTGAAAAGCGGTCTTGGTGACGTACAGACGGCAAATGGACTCTCTATTTTTATTAACAAATCTTTTTTATTAATCCCTTCTCAGTTTCCACAACTTTGGTAACAATATATAATAATATATTTGATATATTATATTTTTTATATATTTCATCAATTGGTTACCATGGCAACAAAAGAGGATAGATATCCCAAGGAATATAAAACTTTCCATAATGACAAACCAATATCCTCTTCTCACGGTAGCAGTAGCAACAGCGGCAAGCAGCACCCCGATTTTAAAGATGCCTTAAAAAGTACTATTAGTCGACATATGAAGGGGTTTCGAGCTACAAACGTCATAACTTACAAACGTTTTCGGGATAAAAGTACATGGCAACGCCCTGGAGAGTTTGCTGAACTTGTTGCAACAGATGATGAAGATGCATTCACTGCTGATCCGAAGGAAGCTTGGCCTATCATGCAAGATATGAATATCGATATACCAATTAAAGAATTAACCAAACAACACCGCGTAGTTGACCGTAACTGGACAGTTCCTGTTTCTAATAAGAAGTTTAAGCAACCTGAACCAATTTACCCACAAAGTACCGGTGTTAAATTAAGAAATGTTGAAGATATTATGAACGATTATAGTAAAAAAGCACCTCAAACAACAGCTCCATCATTACCGTTAGGATCCTCTTCAAACGCTAGTAAATCATTAACACCTAATGCAAATTCAATACCACGCGTTACAGATAAAAGCCAACGTCCACTTCAGTTGATTCCTGATAAAATTAAGGGTGTTTTACAAAATTTAACAGATACAAGACGAAAGCCAGCTGCTGCTACACCACCTACTAAAAGCCATAGCAATTCATCTTCGAATAGTGCACCTCGTAAATCTTCAACCTTAAAATCTTCAACCGTTAGTCCAAGGGATACAAAAATTAAGAAACAATCTACACCTATTAATACAACTACAAATACTAAATCAACATATCCAGCAACTCGTCCTCGAATTTCTTCAAAAACAATACCGATGGAAAAAGTAATTCAAATTGATAATATACCAGTAAGTAACTCGATTTCTTTTATAAAATGAAATATACGATTTAATATGTATATATATATATATATTTTTTTTTTTTTCGTAAAAAAAGGATCTTATGGAGGCTCGTAAATATCTAGTTGGTCATGATGAAGTTGAATTTCGAAGTTTATCGAGTTTAAAAGAGTAAGTTCTATTTTAAGATGTCAAAGATCCGATTAGTAATTGAAACTTTGATTTTATTTAGAATGCCAAAAGATATTCAAGTTAAAGAACGGCCTCAATTATACATTCGTTTATATCCAAAACCAGATGAACATGATATGCCTAAGAGCCTTAAACAACATATTGCATTGGCATCAGTAAATAAAAACAAAATTAAACAGGAAAAATCAACATCATTACTATCTACTAAAAGTAAGTGTTTACAGTTACAGAATTATTTTTTTTTTTTTTTTTTTTTTTTTTTTTGAAATACTAAACGTATTATTCTTAAAAGATCAAACAAAAACTTCAACTCATTCTAAAAGTACGACAACATCATTATCCTCGGATCCAACCTCAAAAACTGTTGGTAAATCGAATTCTAAAAAACAATCGCAGAGCGATCAAAGCCAGGCGCCAATTCGTACATCGATAACTAAAAGTAAAAAACCTATTAAAATTAAAGAGGAAGGAGGAGAATTCATTGCTTCTACAGCAGCACCTACAACAAATACCACTACTAAATCAGCAGGGACATCATCTGAAAAGCAAGCATATGCTAGCTCTGTTTCTGTTGAATTTTTGAGATCAACAAAAATTCCTAAACGCAACAATAGTACGAATAGATCATCTTCATCATCTCATGATATGGAACTAGAGGAAGGAGAAACAATTAGTCCATCGCCATCACCTATTCGTACCAAGGCTCGATCAAGTCATACAGATGTAGATGATGAAAGCAGTAATATTGAACGCTCTGCTTCAACAGTTTCAAGAAAAGCATCAACATCTAAACGTCGTGATGAAGATAAATCAAATCGTGATCGTGAAAGGGATCGTGATCGCTATCGTGATGAAAGTACTAGCTCGAGTAGACGAGAACGAAGCCATCGACATCGATCCAAAAGTAGATCTCGTTCACCTGTCAGCAAGAATCACCGTTCTGAAAGCCGAAGCCGACGATCATCTCCTCCTTCTAGACGACAAACTAGTTCGGAATCAAGTCATCGACGTCGATCACCTACTGCTCGTTCAGAAAGAGATAATACTCGTTCCGAGAAAGAATCTTTTATTACTTCAACCGCTGCAGCTAATGTTGCCAGTACTCGTCCTGAAAAGGAAACATCTCGATCCGATAGAGAAACTTCTCGCCCTGATAAAGAGTCTGCATCTAGCGTTAGTAGAGCAGAAAGGTCATCAGATAGATCAGAGAGAACTGAAAAATCAGAAAGATTCGAAAAATCAGAGAGATTTGATAAAGCAGATAGAGAAACGTCTAGCAGAGAAGCAAAGCGTAAATTACTTCATGATTCTGATAGTAAAACTACCAATGAACCACCAACAAAACGAATTTCAACCAAAAGCAAGGATGAAAAGCCATATAATAATACTAATTCTACATCAACAACTTCAACAATAGAAAAGGATACCAAATATACCAACAATTCTAATCAAGTGTCCAATTCATCATCATCTTCATCATCTAAAAATGCCAAAAAGCCTGCTGCTACTGCCGCTATTGCAGCTGCAGCAGCTGCTATTAATGTTGCAAGTACACCAAAATCAGTATCTACACCAAACACAGCAATTTCTATTTCATCATCCACATCGAGTAGTACAAACATTGCTGCTGTAAATGTACCTGATAAGGTGATTTCTGCTACAGCACCGAATGCTGAAACACCTGAGCAATACAAGATATTCACAATCATGTAAGTATTTTTTTATTATTATTATTTTTTTTTTTTTTTTTTTTTTTTTTTTAGGATGATTTATCCTAAATATATTTTTTGGGGAATTGAATAGGTTTAAACAATTAGCACATGCGAATAAGCGACGAGGCGATACACAAAAGAATCCAGTTATTGGCATTATTGATCATTTTCATGCATTATGTGATTACATGTTAAATTTCTATTTTGTTGACAAAGTGAATACCAACATTCCTTTTAAACAAGCATCGGTTGCATGGAAAAGTTTGTTTCCATTTTCTGATAGTTTATTATCGAAATTACAAGCAAATCATTTGAACGAACTTTATGGACTTTGTGTTCGATTAGTTGCACTCATTCGATACTATATTTATAGTCGTATGGAAAGCGCGACACGACCATTATTGACAAAACATCTTAGTGGCAGTGGTAATCAAGATAGTTATACAGATCGTACATGTATTGAAATGACAGAAGGATTATTAAGAGAACATGAGAAAGCGGAAAAATGCTATAATGATTCCGAGAAATACATGACATTTGGTAAAGTGGCGAGTCAATTCCCAGGAACATTTAAAGATGTATGTATTGATGGCAATATCTTGGCCGGAATAACATTGGGAGGTGAAGCAGGAGTTTCTGTTGGACCCATGTTTCCTTTCACACCATATTCACCTTTACATCATGCTGCAATTGTATCTAAATGTATTCTTAATGAATATGTAACAAAAAATAACTTGAATTACTCTCCAATTACTAAACCAGAGGAATTCATGTAGTTCTGTCATTAGTGTAAATTATAACTCAATCTAAATGTGTAGTACAAAACGTACGGTAAAACTACATAATAAAATACGTGTTTTTTTTTTTTTTTTTTTTTTTTTTTAGTTTCGCTTTTTTTAGTATTATTAATTGTAAATAAAATATCATGGCAATAGGAAAGAATACAATTATTATATTATCTATACTTTTAATATCAAAATTTATAACTTTTGCATGGTCAAATTCACATTCAAATAATGTCCATTCATTGTATAAAAGAGATGAATTACTGATAGAAGCTGAAAACAAGGTATTTAGATGCCAAGAAAAAAAAAAAGAATGCCTTTAATAAACAAAAAAAAAAAAAAAAAAAAAAATCATATAGTGCGATAACATAAATCTACAGCAAGATCAATGTGCATACGTTCTTGAACATTGTATGGATGCGACACCTGGTGTTTTCAATTATATTCAACTTTATTATTGTTCTCCAGTGAGGCCATTAGTTTTTATATTCTTGGTAAAATGCATTTTTATATGTTAATTTGTTATTCAACTAATGCAAATATCTATAGTGTGGTTGGTTACTCTTTCTTTTTGGCTTTGTAGGCATAGCCGCTTCTGATTTTTTCTGTAAGAAACACATAATTTCAGCATATAAATTTGTATTTAAAGAATTTTTACAGGCCCAAATCTTCAAACCATCGCTTCAGCACTACATTTATCAGAAAGTCTGGTAAAGATCTATACAACCTTATTTTTTTTTCACGAGTTTTAATAAACCAAAATCATAGACTGGAGTTACTTTTTTAGCACTTGGTAATGGTAGTCCAGATCTCTTTTCGACATTTAGTGCTATGCATTCCAATTTAGGCTCACTTGCACTAGGTGAACTAATAGGTGCTGCATCATTTATTGTTAGTGTAGTAGCAGGGTAAGCATTGTATCATCGAATTAGAAAAACATATGTTTAATTTATATCATATAGAACAATGTGTGCCATCAAACCATTTAGAGCTAAAAGATTTAGTTTTATTCGAGATGTATCATTTTTTACCTGTGCCATATTATTAGTGATGGCTATTGTATCTGATGGTTTAATTCATTTTTATGAAGCCATTATTTTGATTTTGTTTTATATTGTTTATGTCATGGTAGTTGTAGGCGGAAATTATTACATGAAGAAACGATCAAATTATTTGAATTTAGTAGAAAGAGCTCGATTAGAATACGAAGAAACAGGTACAGATGTCGATAATTTATTGAGAGGAAATGCATTTATCAATGGTAAGGTAACACAAGATCAAAGAGCATTGCAAATGCTGACTTTTTTTTTTTTTTTTTTTTTTTTTTTTTTACGAATATAAGGTAATCAAACAAACGAAGATGAAATGGAACTTTATGATGAAGGCTTTGAAACAGAAGGTTATCAAGACTTAGTACATCAAAGAAATGGACTGCATCCTAAATTACGTATTCGTACATCGTTATTTTCTGCTATCGAGTTCCAAGATGTAGTACAGTCGTTAAAAAACTCTAGTCCAGTTTATGGCAATATCAATTCAATGCAACGAGAACAACCATTTCCAAATCAGACTGCCCCTTTTGAACGTTATTCTGATGAATTATCATTACATACAGCTGAAAGTAGAAATAATGATTTAACATCAGCACCATCTTCAATTCCTCCTAGTCGATTCAGGATGTTCATCAATCATTTCTTCAATTCAACAAGTACACGATATATTAAACGTCAAATTAACAAACAATTGTTTCCATCATTAGTTGGATTTAAACAAAAATCTACATTTGGTAAAGTGAGTGCAATTATTTCAATGCCTGTTATATTTTTATTGGCTACAACATTACCTGTTGTCAATGAAAATGCACTTGGAGGAGGGAGAGGAAATGGTGGAGTATCACGAATTGAATTAAATGATGATACAGTCGGCTTTGTTAATACGTTTTCTAATGATGATGATTATGATGATAATGTTGCTGTAAATACAGAACAATTAACGTGGGTGAAATGGTTAACTGCTGTTCAATTAATTGGTGCACCATTGCTTGTATCGTTTGTCATGATAACACAAGACATTGCCCCAGTATATGTGATATTTCCCATTGGATTTGGTATTGGATTACTTGTTTCAATCGCATTTTGGGTAACAACTTTACCTACAAAGCAACCTCGATTATTCTGGATGATGTGTTTTATTGGTTTTGGTGTAGCTGTTGTGTGGATATTTTTGATTGCCAACGAAGTTGTGAGTGTTTTACAAGCTATTGGTATGGCAATTGGTGTGAGTGAAGCTATTCTTGGTTTAACAGTTTTTGCATTGGTAGGTTTTTTATTTTATTTATTTTTTTTTTTTTACATATAATTTTCAACACATTCTATAGGGTAATAGTTTAGGCGATTTTGTTGCAAATGTAACAATGGCTAGGATGGGATATCCCTTAATGGCAATGAGCGCTTGCTTTGGAGGCCCCATGTTGAGTAAGTTGATAAAACTCTAATTGTTATTTACAAACAAATGTCTAATAATTAAACAGATATAATGCTTGGCGTGGGCATTGGAGCAACCTACGTTACCTCACAGAGAAACGAACCTTATGCAATTGATGTTTCTAAAACGATTGTTGTCTCGAGTATTGGACTTCTAGTTGTGCTGGTATCATCGCTTATATTAGTACCTTTAAATGGATATAGAATGTCTAGAGGTTTTGGTTATAGCTGGATCGCGATTTATTTGATTTGTACAGCAATCAATTTGTATATTGAAATTAGCTCCTAAAATTAAATACTCTACCTTTTTTGTATTTTTAATATTATTCTAGTATTATACTACTACTATGCTTATACCAATGTTTTGTTTTATTCAATAAAGTTGTTTGCAACTCGTGAATTTTAGACCAAATCAACATTTGGAATTAAACCACCGCCAAAAATAGAAAGAAATACTCTAAATTTGCATGATTAAGAAGTTTTCTTTCATTTTCTATAGCTTTTATTTATAGTTTTTATGTACAAGATTGTTTTTTAGTATGCCAAGTATGATAATGTATTTTTTATTTTGCTTTAAAGTATATTTTTTAAGATTTCTTGGATGATTACCAAAATGATACATTGAACGATTTCTTCCTAAATGAGTATTTTTTTATGGCTTTTAGTGTTTTGCGTTTGAAAATCCAATTGTTAGAAATATCTTTGTCAACAATCCAAAAAAACACAAAATTTATTCAAATATATCAAACTCGATATAAAATGACATAAACTTGATCCATAAAAAAAAAAAAAAAAAAAATAGACACCATTATAGAAGCTAGAAAGATTAATGGTAAATTTAATTGTCCTGAATATCCAAACAAGCTCAGTACTCCTACCACATCTAACACCCACCTTAAAAAACATGCATGACGACCACTGCGAAACCATTTCAAACAAATAAAAAAAAAAGGACAAAGCCTTGAAGATGATAATAAGAATGATTCTACATACATTTTATTAAAACATCAAAAGTTACATAACCCTCATCTGAATTTAGACAAAACGATTCAACTCAATCTCAAAAAGCTTTTAAATATGATAAAAACATTGCTATAGTCTTGGGGTATAGTATATTTTAGCGTCAATCCGTGAAAAAGAGAACTCTATACTGTTGGCAAAAATTGGAAATTTGGAACCAATAACCTTAACAGGTAGTAGAGGTGGTAAAAGTTACCATTTTTTTAGCATCGTTGGACGACATAGGTGAAGTGTTTACTGATCAACCTTCTGTTCCTTGGACGCTTCCAGCAGCCCATGGAACGGCCATACAAAGCTCTTTATCCTCAAGCATTGACAATCTTCTGGATCATATAATAAATACAAGCCCAATTTACAGCCACGTATTTGTCCAAAAATACTCTCTGTTTGTTTGAAATGGTTTCGCAGTGGTCGTCATGCATGTTTTTTAAGGTGGGTGTTAGATGTGGTAGGAGTACTGAGCTTGTTTGGATATTCAGGACAATTAAATTTACTATTAATCTTTCTACCTTCTATAATGGTGTCTATTTTTTTTTTTTTTTTTTTTTTTTAAGGATCAAGTTTATGTCATTTTATATCAAGTTTGATATATTTGAATAAATTTTGTGTTTTTTTTTGGATTGTTGGCAAAGATATTTCGCTTGGTGACAAAAATTTACACCAAATATTGGATTTTCAAATGCAAAACACTTACGTATTATAATTACTTTATTTGGGACCAAGGCTACCACCACTCGGCAATCAAGATATTTATAATCTTCGATTTGCCGAATGAGCGCACATCAAGTCTGTGCCTTCTATTAAAAAATCTCTCTTTTTTTTGGGGGGTATAAAAAGGAGCTTACTTTAATTTCATTTTAAGATAGAAAAATGCTTAAAAAACTAATTACTGCAACTACCGCAATTACAATTATGACGACTTCAACTATCCGTTCACTTCCTGTACATGCACAAGGAAAGAAAGAACATCATGATGGAAACAAGTTTAAAAATCCATGGCCTTCATTTATTCCTTTTTCATTGACATCTGTGCCAAAAATGATGATGCAAATGGATCTTGCTGGAGCAAAAAAAAGAATAAAGCCTAGTGATTTACCTCAAAAAGTAGATATCAACTGGGACTTGATAAACAAGGATGAAAAGCTGAATGATGACATTACAGCAACATGGATGGGCCAGTAAGTTTTAATTATAGCTTATAAAGAGAATTTAACATTGATATTAATATAAAAAAATAGTGCTTGTGTATTGCTGCAATTAAGAGGATTTAATGTTTTATTTGATCCTATTTTTTCAGATAGATGCTCGCCAGTTCAATTTGGAGGACCAAAACGATACACTGAAACACCCTGTAAACTTTCAGAATTACCTGTAATTGATGCAGTAGTTATTTCACATAATCAGTAAGTGATATACACACTATAAAACGAAAGCAAACTCTAAGTAAAACTGATAGCTATGATCATATGGATGCCAATACAATCAAACAATTGGAAACGTTGTATCCTGATTGCAAATTCTATGTTCCTTTAGGTAACAAAACGTGGTTTTCATTGAGCAATAAACTAGATAGTGCAGGCAATGAGCGTGTCATTGAGTTGGATTGGTGGGATAATGTTCAAATCATCAAAGATAAAACTCAAGAACAAATTAGATTGACATGTACTCCAGCTCAACATCAATCTGGTAGAACACCATTTGATAGAAATAATACATTATGGTCCTCTTGGAGTGTAGAAGCATTAGATGTAGAGGGAAATGCGACAAATGGAAAAGTATTTTTTGGAGGGTAAGTATGATTAACCGTATAAGAGCATATAATCATACTCAACTTAATAATTAGTGATACTGGTTATCGTACTATTCCTGCAAGTACTAAACCTGAATCAGAACATGATTACGAATATTTAGACACTTTACCTCATTGTCCTGCATTTAAAGGTATATTTTGAATTTTAAAATTTGCATAATATTTTATTAAAAATAAAACTTCATTGCAATAGAAATTGGTGATAAAATAGGTCCTTTTGATTTAGCATTAATTCCAATTGGAGCTTATTCTCCTAGATGGTTTATGTCTGCAGTGCATTGTTCACCAGAAGATGCAGTTGATCTTCATCGAGATATCAAGAGCAAGCAATCTGTAAGTTGAAACCTATATGTTTTTATGCATTTTTCACTCAACAAAAAATATCATAGATTGCTATTCACTGGGGTACTTTTCTACTAACAGACGAACCTGTTGAAGATCCTCCTAAACGATTGGAGGCTGCAATGAAACAACGTGGGCTTAATGCAACTGATTTTAGAGTTCTTTCATTGGGTGGAAGTTTTACTACTATTGCAACCAAATCGTCCACCAATGTCCAGTAATAGAGTCATGCTGCAGGCTGATATTATTATAATTACACACATCTACAACGTCAGAATAAAATTACATACTATTTATTTAAGTAATTTTTTTTTCTTGATAATTCTCCTTGATTTTTTCTTCTTTCATTTCTTTCTAATCAAACTTTTATGGCCTCTAAACTAAAAGAACAAAAATCCGATAAAGAAGGACCACTTCTTCAATCAGAATCACCAGACCCTACGCTTATACAAGCTATCGTTTTAAAACCCGAGTAAGTAAATAGACATGTAGGAGCGTTATTCACGTTTTATTGACATTTTATAGAACGGATTATCATTCTCAACAATGGAAAAATGGTTTGGGTACAACAGATGAAATTTCTATTTATCCACCAGATAAGAATTTTATCAAGGAAGAATTCTTTTGGCGATTTAGTACAAGTACTATGAACGCCAATTGTAGTTTCTCATTATTTCCTGGTTATGATTGGTAAAGTATAAGTCAATAAATATGTTGCATGAAATGATAAATTTGACATTTTATCGCGAACTTAGTACAACAGTGATTTTACCTACTGATGAAGATAAGAAATCAAAAGCTTATTTCTCTTTATCTCATCAAGGTGGGGAGTCATTTACAAAGATTCAGCCATTATTTCCATACACATGGCAGGGTGAATGGTAAGTTTTTTTTTTTTCGACATGTTTATAACAAGAAAACTCACGTACAAATGTACAAATGTAGGCCTACTACGTGCAAATTAACAAATTCACCTGTATCCTGTTTACAATTCATGCTTCGACGTGAAGTAGGTAAATCTCAAGTAAGAATTGAAAAGATTGGTTCATTTGAAACAGATCTACAAGGTGATGTAGATTCTGGTAAAAACATGTTATTTGGCGCATTTACACTTGTCTATGTTGTAGAAGGGTTCGTCAGCGCAATACTTGATGAAAACCATCCACAAAGCCAAAAGTTTGATTTGAAAGCTGGAGAAACCCTATTTGTGGAACGCGATGAAGATGCAAGCCCAACTAGCATTTTATTAAATGCTACAAATGAAATAGGACAATATGGTTTCAGTGGAATTGGTATGTTATGCAACATGTAAATATCATTCTTATAAAATGCTTAATGCGTTGAATATATAGAGGCCACAGTTGTAGTCATTCAAATTGAAGAAGGAAAAACATTTGGTGGCATTTTAAAAAATCAACAGCAATTTGTTTCTCAACCAGAAGAATCTCCTCCACAAAGATTCAATAACCACTATGGTATTGTTCCTAGTCAAAGACGCCCATCTATTCGTCGTCCTAGTTTACTTGTTCCTATGGAACAAGAAGGAGATAATATTAAAGCGCCAACAGCACAATCACCAACTCAAGAAATTGAGAACAAATTGAATGCTATGAATTTACCAGATGAGCCTAAAAGAATGAAATTAGAACGTCGTGATAGTCTTATCAATATGGAAACTTTTGATCCGAATGCTATTTATGAGCCGCCCGCTTTTGCATTGATACACAAAGATACAGATATGCCTCCACCAGTTATTCGAGATAAACTAGAAGTAGATGAGTTTCCATTAAATACTATTAGTACAGCTTGGATCAAGATTATGACACAAGGCCTTAGCGAATGGGTAAAACTTCCGATCATTGTTTGCCGTGGTACAGAGGATGGGTAAGTTAAAAATAAAAAACAAACATATATGATTATTGACAATAATACACGTATAGGCCTGTTGTTGGTATTACAGCAGCAGTACATGGAAATGAATTAAATGGTGTTCCATGTATTCATAGGTAAAATGCAATAATGAATTAAACAAAAAAAAAAAGCTTCCCCAAAAATTAATAAATATCTACTCTAGAGTTATCTCTCAAATCGATGTCAGTAAACTAAAAGGTACTGTGGTTGCTGTGCCTTGTGTTAATGTATGGGGCTTTCTCAAGTTCCAGCGAGAATTTGCAGATGGACGTGATTTGAACCGGCAATTTCCAGGGAAAGAGGATGGATTTTCTTCCCAAGTATTTTGTACGCAAAAAAAAAAAAAAAAAAAAAAAAAAAAAAAACAACAACTAGTTTTTTATAAAGTATTTACTCGTCATATTAATAGGTCATCATTTGATGAATAAAATTATATCTCAATTCAATTACATGGTTGATTTGCATACAGCAAGTTTTGGTAGAGTTAATTCGTATTATGTCCGAGCAGATATGGTTTGTAATTAAAATTAGTTTATAATCAGATCCTAATTTTTTTTTTTTTTTTTTTACATTTATAGAATGATTCATTGGGTGCAAAAATGGCAAAATTACAACAGCCACAAATATTATTACATAATTCTGGTCAAGATGGTAAATATATTTATGATAAATTTAGAAGCATTGACCTTTTCTTGTTAATATTTTTGGTATTTAGGCACGTTACGATCAGCTGCTGCCGCACGCGGTATAAAAGCCATTACAGTTGAAATAGGTAATCCGCAAACATTTCAAGACCGCTATATTCAAGTAAAGTATAAATGCTTTGGCTAGTAACTGATTAGCAATTGATACTAAATGAATCAATGATGAAATAGTGGTCATTTATGGGAGTGATGCGTATTTTAGATTATTTTGATATGTATGATTTAAAGAATATCAACATGACTGAAATCAAAGAACTTGTGAATGAAGAAAATTTGAATGGTCCACCTCATACAGTCTTGTGTTCCAGAGGATTTTGGGTAATTTTTAATGAAAAAGACTAGACCTTTATTATTATTATCCTCATTATTTACTCACTCATTTGACAGCTCTATACAAAAACAGGCGGTCTATTGGAAGTTTATCCTGGGGTTAACAAACTTGTTAAAAAAGGAGAAATCATTGCTCGTATAAAAAATATGTTTGGCAATGTAATTGATGAATATTTTTCACCTTGTACAGGTGTAGTTATAGGACGTAGCTCAAATCCTGTTGCCATGGCTGGAGATCGAATTGTTCATATGGGTGTAATTAAGAGAACTGGTGAAGTATTAGCTAAAGCAGCTAAAGAAAATTATTAGTTTAAATGATTTTATTAAAATAAATATATTGCTTTAAAATATACATAAAAGGGAGATAAAAAAAAAAAAGAAAAAAGAGGGAGGGTATATTAGTATATAGTAAATATATAAGAAAGGGGCTTAATGTAATCTACTTGGTCTTTGTTGATGATTATTATGATGATAATTATGATGATGATGATATCCATAATGATATGATATATTTGAATCTTTATTGTTATTGTTGACATGTGGATGAGCTTGACCCATATAATGAGGTGATCTGATATCAATTATATGATTTTCATGATGAATCGATGATGATGAAGACGATAATCCAGACCTTGAATAATCTAATGAAGGTAAACAAAAAAGATCTACATGCTTTTGACGGACTTTTCTATCACGTTGGTTTAAAAGATCTTTTGCCTCTTGTTCATAATCACGATTTGGATCAATAGGCTCTGGTTCTTCAGTTAAATATCCTAATTCTTCAAAAAATAGCTTGAATGTTGCTTGGATATGATTGTCTTGATCAATAATTGTTTCTTCTGGTGTTAATGAAATGATCTGGAATAAGTTTTCTTGGCACTCTGAATCATCAATCCAGGTACACTCTTCATTTTCATAATCTTGGGGTGATGTAGGATATAAATCATCATCTTCTTCTGGGGTAAGTGAAAAGAAGACGAGGGGAGGTAAAGACATTTTGTAGAATAAATAAAGTGATAAAGAAAAGAAAAAGAGAATTCAAAAATACCTCGTTTATTATATACCTGATCAAATGTAGCCATTTTTAACATTTTTATATAACGGAAGTTCAAGGAACTAGAAATGCATGTTGAAGCCAATTATTGATAAGTGAGCAATTACCATTAGCCAATCAATACGTTTAACGGAATCTTATCAATTCATGTTATTTGTTGAACCAATCTAGTTCTATAGTCTTCTGACCTGGACAAAAAACCTATAGTTATATAATCGTTGTATTTCGCGCTTTCTCCTATATTTTCCTTATATTTATTTTCCCATGCTTGCAAACAACAATATCGTATTTTATGATCTCGAACTGCTCAATAAGCCAGGATTAGTCTGGTCCCCTAATACATGTAAAACTCGTTATGCCTTGAATTTAAAGGTATATTTGTATATAAAGAATTGTCAATACATGTGCAACAATATTCATTTTACGTTCAGAATATCCCTTATGAAACAAAATGGGTAAATTTCGATGATATTAAAACTGTTATTCCTGCAATCACGTAAATATTGATCGTCAAATGTTGAATATCATCTAAACTATTATCATTCCCTCCTCCTCTTCACACCCCCCTCCCCCTCCAGTAAGAGTTCAGAAAGACCATCAGTTCCTATCATTGTGCATGACGATAAACCTGTTGTTGATTCTTGGGACATTGCTGTTTATTTAGAAGAGCAATTTCCTAATAATCCCTCTCTTTTTCATGGCAACCCAGCTGTTCACAAGTTCTTTTTACATTATGCTGATCGTTACATCAATAGCTCGGTTTTCAGATTAGTTTTACTTGATATCCACAAATCAACCGGTGATGAGAAATTACAAGATTGGTTCAGAAAAGACCGTGAATCCTGGATGAGAGGTAAAACTTTAGAACAGTTTGCTGGTAATGCTCAAGACAACATTGTCAAACTCAAAACAGGCATTGCTCTTGTCAGCTCCCATCTTAAAGAGTTCCTATATGTCGCTGGCGATCAACGTAAAGTATACCGAGATATTGATAGACGTTTTTCCTAACCATTCTCTGTGATAATTATAGCTGGTTGGGCTGATGTAGTTTTATTATCATACCTCACTTTTTTGGTATCATTAAAGCCTGAAATTTTTGAGAAGGAAGTTCTCAGTGATGAGAAAATTCGTGCTTGGTGGAAACGTACAGAATATATCCGTAAAGGAGTTGCTTCGCCTAATCTTTAAAGCCCTTTTCCTTCCATCAATGCATCCGATAGAATTCGTTATCATTGAATTCCTGGTATCAATGATTTTCCCACACAAATGATTTTAAGTTTAATAAAGATAAGATTCTTTTTCTATTTTTTTTTTTTTTTTTTTTTGATGTGGGGTGTTACACAGCAGAGGCATTTCTCATTTGAATTATATTTTTGTTGGGTATCACCCCTGTTTGACGGGAAAATCATTTTTAAGGTAGTTTATGTGTGGGGGCAAACTTGAAAAAAAAAATACACACACACACATACATACACATCATACTGTATATGCAAAAGAACAGTTGATTTTATAAATATATTACCGTTATCATGTGTACAAAATAATCTGGCTAACCTTGTTGATGAAAAGAAGGTTTCATTTACATCATGAACTCATATTTCCCACCATAAACTACTAGTATACGTAGATAGACAATGATGCTAATTGCCTCAATATAAATACTTATTATGAATGAGTACATTGAATAATATCATGTCACTATTTTACAGTATTAATTACTTGTAAATTTGCCCTGAATTCTGAGTTGATATTGGTTATTGTGTATTAATTTGTAGGATTATGGATGGCTCATTTAATACTGAATTGCCCTCCTCTTTTCTACTGAAATCCCATGCGATTTAGATTTCGTAGGGAGGATCAGTAAAATGTTTGAGCATTTACCGTATTTTGTAAACAAATTTGAGCGCTTCCAAAAAGAATTGAATGCCTCAGTTCTTTTGATGAATGACAGCGTTATGTCAATATCTACATCATGGGCGTAAATCCAATGTCCCAGTCTATAATCGGTGCTATAGTAAGTCAAAGTGTATCCACATGATTTACATCATATCATTCACGCCGGTACACATCATGTCTTTAGGATAGTAAAAACCTAGTAAAAGTTCTTCTAATGAAAATGTATAAATAGTATTGTTAATAAAAGTGTGATATTTTGGTTACAGTAGCCAGACTTTATTTCACAAATTTTTCTCTGTAATGTATGTAAGTAAGATACACCAAGAGCAAATAATGAGGGATATTAGGATTAGAAAGATTTGAAGAGTTTGCGTGTTTTATATACTATTAATAAATACAACTGATTAAACTCAATGAGGATTTGCTATTAGGCCACAACAAAAGAATTATGTGCTATTATTATCACTATTATTATTATGTAGCATTAACTTCAACAAATAAACCACTTTGAATCCACCAAAAGCACATACAGTCTAAAAGCTAAACTTATAACTTATAGTAGCTTGGAAGTTACAAAACGTGTATGAATGGTCGCATTGCACTCTCTGTTCCTAAATTTGTCTCATATCTTATTACGAAAACCTCGAAAATACATAAAATTTTGCTACTTTTTCCTTGAAAACTAGTTTTCATTTTTCATCCCTGCTCTACTTTTTTTTCCACAAAATAATACCAAGAAAAAATTATATGCCAATGTACCTGAGATGCTCAACATTAACTCAAAAACAAGTGTTCAAAAATATCCTATTTTTTGCAGTTGGTATAACTTTTTTCAGTGCTAATGTTTCAGATTTTACAAGTATTTTACTAGTAAAAATCAAAAACTTTGAGCTTTCATATCTCCACAGAAAATTAAGCTATGCTAGTACTTTTAGATAATAGAAATTACTAGTTTTAGGGCTCTTTATAACATATTTAAGTATAAAAAAGTTTTGAGCACTTTTTTTCTTTTTCCCTTTTTTGACATTTTTTGTAGTGGTTTTCAAAATATTTATCAAATTGAGTAATAGCTGTTTTTTGTTAATTTTATAGAGCTTAATAAGCTCTGTCATTTCCATTTTAGCTTTTGTAAAAATGTTAATTTTTCGTCGAGATATTCTCAAAATGCCTAAAAAAAGAACATCCTTAATTCAGCCTCCAAAAAAGACGAGTATACCCTCATTTCAAATTTTGGATTTGAAATTTTTTTTACAAATATCCTGTTTTCTCCACGAAAAATGTAGCTAAAAAACTCGCCAGTAGCTAAATCAATAGGTAATTTTGCGTCGCAAATTATCAAATTTAGGAATTTAAATTATGCTTATAAAAAATGACTTGTATCTTCAAAAAACCTTTAAAATTTCAAGCACGTTTTACACAAAATTTAATGTGAAACATTTATTTAGATTTTATTTAGTCAAATGCAGAATTTAAAACTGTACAAAAAGTATTTAATACGCTGTTTCAGCTAATTCTACAGATTATGAGATATTAGACAATTTTGTTTTTTGAATCATTTTTGGGTCATTTTTGGATCAAATTGTAAAATGAATTTTGGAACTCAGTTATGATAAGTTTTAAGCTGTAAAATAAGCTATTATTTGAATTATCTTGACGAAGGATTAATATTTTTTTATGAAATAAAACCGACAGAGCTGCTTCCAATTGGATCTATCTTGGGATTACAAAAAAATAGCCTCTCAATTTTGGTGCTCAATTTTTTCAGCCAATTCTAGGTCAGCTTTTGTCAATGTTGGCCAGTGCACCTAAATTCCAGTATTAATCTTTTATTTTTGGACAGACATCAATGACTTATAGAAAAGAGATACGTTCCCGTTGAAGACTTGACATAATTCGGTCCAAAATTGGTCGAAATTTTTTTGAAAACAATCTGAAATTATCTGAAAATTATTTTTTATTATTGTAAAAAATAAAATAAAATAAAAAAACTGACAATAAAACTCCTATCTTGGGAAACTCTAATTCGAATAACTTCCAACTTTAACATGAGAGTAGATACACATCCCGGACTCAGTGTTATTGATAGGCAACTTCCATAAACTACTGAGTACGGAGAAGATACGATCATCATCAAAGCGTGCCTATAAATTACAGGTTTCAGATAAGAAGTAGCACTAAACATTAAATCAGCCAAGTCAAGCATAAATTGCAATGACAGACTAGTGAAATTAATAAGTAAACGTACTAATTTATTAGATAGTCGACAGTAATACCGTAATACCTTATCAAAGTACCACATTTAAGTGAACATTACTTTTGAAAGTTATATTTGCAAACGTGCCTTCTACATAACGATATCAGTGCTACTTTATAAATGATAATGTCGTTCCATGGTGGTCTTTCCGCCTACGAAGTTGTTTGATCTAGTTATGTATTTTGTTATATGTTTGCTCACTGTAATTTTCAAGAAGACTGTATTGATTATGAATTTTTTATAGAACTTTGAAATTGATCTTGTGGGAAGGCATGTTGTTTATACATTATTTAAATGTATAATTTACAAGAAAAATAAATAAATACTACACTATTGTGTTTATATATTGTACAAAAAAAAGTGTTTATAAGCTACAGTTTAATAATAACAGATCAATACCGTATATATAACAACGAATGTTAAATCAAGATTAACACAGATTACATGTCTAGGACCAGCTGTAATATAATTTGAAAATAGGTTACTATTTTCTAAAATACATAAATTCAATAGCCTAAAAATAAGCACAATTATATGCATTAACATAGTATACATTCCTTCACATGTAATCGTATGTTTGGTTTAATGGAATAATGCACTAATATCTTCTAGCGATTTTCCAGATGTCTGTGAAGCGAAACAAGTATTAATAAAAGATGAACATTATACAGACAAATCATAATGCTAGTAAATACCTCTGGGACCCACTTGACTATCCCAATCCATAGTAAAATCGATATGCCAGCATATAAGCAAAATGTGCCTGCTGCAGATAATGCGTTGGTCATTGATAGAAATGTTGAAGCCACTATCAAATTGCACACCCAATTGGTAGCTGTAGCTATTCCATTTGCTTTACCGCGAAGAGACAGTGTGAACAATTCACTTTGTATGATCCAGGGTACATAGCCCAACCCTAAAGCATAACTAGCTACATATGAAGTCAAAGAAAAAAGTAATACAAACGTAATGAGACCATCGGAAGCTTTTTCAGGGCAAACAGGTAAAGTAGTGCTCAACATGACTGTAGCGTTAGGTACGGGTACGCATATGTTCTGATCCATGGACCAGCCACAACGATCATCTAAAATGCAACGAGAACAATGACCTACATAATCTAAACATGTATCTTGCTTAGGAATAAATCCCCCTTGCTGTACAGCAAAAGAACCGCCCAATGCAAATAAACAGACAATCATAGATATCATAGTGATAATAAGAATACGCCGGCGACCAGTTTTGTCGATGATGGTTACTGCAATCATTGTAAATACCATATTAGTTACCGCTACAATGAGAGCTACCACTGTAGAGTTTTGGTGATCTTGAAAGCCTGCCATTTGAAGAATGGTAGCTGCATAATACATGGCTGTGTTGAATCCTGATAATTGTTGGGCAGCTTGCAACATACATGCTATATAATGTGTAACACATATTGTAAATAAGGGCAATTTTGATACAATCCAGTGTACAATTTACCGATTAGTAATGGTTTTAGGTTTTGACGTAACAAAAAGTCTTTATACGTTCCTAAATTGCTTTGAAGCATATCTTCTTGTATTGTTTCAATTTCTCTATCAATAAATTGGTTAGATACGGTTGAACCGTAAATCCTTTGAAGAGTTCGTTTAGCTTTAGCCAAGTCATTTATGGCTACCATTCTTCGAGGGCTTTCTGGCATGAATGGCATAATCATTAACTGAATAATAGCAGGAATTGCACCAATACCAAACATATATCTCCAACCACTTGGTTTTTGTGAATAGATAATGTTTACAACATACGCTATAACTTGACCAAATGTAATTACAAGAGTATTTAGTGTAGCTAATTGACCACGAAAACTTTTGGGGGCAACCTCGCCTTTTTACAAGAGGAAAAATTCAATTTATTGATATGAAATTCATGTTCATTAATGAAACACTTACTGATATAGACAGGTATAATCATAGATGCAATACCAACGCCTAGCCCAACTACCAGTCTTCCAAGTAGCAGTGTTATATAACTCATCGCAAATGTAAGTAATAATGAACCTATTACGAAAATGGATGCAGCGCATAAAACTAAAGGCTATACATTTAAAATCGCATGAGTGAAAGAATATTTGCATGCATTGTGTAGTAAAAATATACCTTTCTACCAAATTTATCAGACAGCTAAATTGCAGAAAAAAAAATGCATTAGTATATATTATTCTCATGCAGTTAAACGTCCATACAAGACCAGCAAAGAAACCTCCAAAAATGGCTCCCAAAGTCGTTGCCCCAACAATCCACTCTTTCTGCTTTGTTGACATGATAAAGTCATCTTGTATTGGTTGTAATGCTCCAGATATAACTAATATACAAACAACTAAATATGATGTACATTGCTTCATTGAATAATCTATATACCTCCTGTATCGTAACCAAATAAAAATCCACCTATACAAACACAAAACACAAGCGAATAAACAAAAAATGTTCCTTTTTCTACATCTATATCAATATCTGAGTCAGATTCAAAATTGCTGCCATCTCCAACTGAAGGAATTCGCTCATAGTGCTGCTTATTATTAATGTCATTCTCTTCTACCAGCACCATATTTTTATCTTTTTTTATAAATATAATCTACAGAGAAGTATGCGGGTTGCATGGAAACCGGAGTCCAACTGAATTTTTTTTTTTTTTTGGAATTCCCAAACCCTGCCCTGTCTCTCCGTTCAGCAAATGAAATGAGTGATTGGAATTGTTACACAAGTATATTATCATATTTCTACTCGAAAGTTCAGACAAAGCGAGTACAGTACTGTTAATATAGGCCTTCACCAAGTTGATATTCAATAAGGGGTTGTGTTGTGCCTGGTTATCTAATTTATCACTTTTATCATAGCATTAATACAGTAAAAATATATGAGATTCAAAATGCTAAAATACAAACACAACAAATTTAACAATGTTTTTATAATTAAAATCAATTTTATTTTATATATTTTGTTGCTGAATTTATTAAATGAAAACCATTTGAACACTGTATACCAAAATTATAATTTGGCGGCATTTTAATTGTTAGTTTATTAGAAAAATGTCGAATTCGACGATTTTGCCAATCGCCAGCTGCTTATTGGCAAAAAGAACAAAGATGCGTATAATAAGCAAGTATTATGACATGATTAAAATTAATAGATATTTAAATACTGAATCCAATGGTGTAACCTACGGAACAACTACAGTTTGCATTGCACTAGTGCTTATTGAAAAGCAAAAACCACGTTTTCGCAGAAACATGTTTATTTTTGTCACATTTTAGCAGAATATATAAATAAATATAGTACAATAAGAAGCTGACTATTATTTAAGCTATTGTTTGCAGTTCTATCTCAATTTTTCATTGAAATATGCCAATTTCCCGAAATTTTGTGAAAATTTTCGTCCAACCATGAGGATTTTTGGGAACCGAACTCAGGGCTCTAATATCTGAAATTTTTGATTCAACAAAATATTTTGCATTCAAATAGTGGCAAGCACCTTATTAATAATGTAAGCTGGCCTGTTTGTGCACAAGCATTGAATTTAAATATATATTAATTATAGTTTTAAACTTTTGAAACTAATTTCTACATTGTATTAATGTTGTCAAATAAGCACGTTTTATAGTCTTAATTTAGGCAATAAAGTCAAGATTTTGTGTGTATGTGTGAGGGAGAGGGGGGAGGGCCAGAACATTCTGAAGTCGGTATTAAGGAGAGTTATGATGGGGGGGTCTTTTTTTTTATTTCAATATTATTTTGTGATTTTGTTAGATTTATCCTTGTCAGAAAGATAAAAATGATATAGAGGAAAAAATAAAAAGAAATAATAATAGTATATGTTATATGCTCAAACTAAAGATACACAAAATGGGAAAAGAAAAATATATAATGTATAAGGGGAAGTTTTTTTTTTCATGGTTTTCTACTAGAATCCTTGATATGATCCTTGCTGATTATTCGGTGGCATGTTAGGTCTTGTATTAACATATTGACCTTGAGGGCCACCCATTTGACCTTGAGAATATTGCTGTTGTTGTTGTTGTTGTTGTTGTTGTTGTTGTTGAGGATGCTGTTGTTGTTGATGCATTGGTGGACTCATTGGACCTCTTTGTTGGTTCATTGGAGGAGATTGCTGATGCATATTTGGATGTGCTTGAGCTGATCCATAGTTTTGTTGAGGACCCCATGGACCAGGAGCTGTAGGGGTGGGTTGTAATGGTATATTATTCTTTGGCATTGGTGTTGGTGCCATTGATTGAGGTCTATAAGTTGGGTAATATCCCGATCCAGCCTTTGCAGGAGCCTCCTTTGATGGATCAAAGTAATGAGCAGGGGCTGCAGCATTGCTAGACATATCAGTTTGATAGGACATGTGCGAAACAGAATCATCTTCATCATTATTTCCTAATAATCCACGCTTTGATTCATCTTCTTCAGAGGGCATCACTGAATGCATTAAATGGGTAGGGCCCATTTCACGCATTTGTCTTTCCTTACGCTCACGTCTTTTATTTGCTCTTACTCTCTTACGTTCATAATCTTCCCAACGTTTCAATGGTACCTTTGAAGGATCAAATACACCGTCTTTCTTTGAGTGATCATCCTTTGTTTCACCTTCAACTTTACGAGTTTCACCCCATGAGAAATCATCAAAATGCCAGAAAGAGTATACGGGCAACACAAAATTCCAAATTGGTAATGCACATAAATAAACCAACATCCACATCAAATAAACCCACTTGCGAGTTGTAATCAGAATCAAAAATGCTGGAGAGAACAATACGATGATCAAAAGAATAAGGGGAAGTGCTGCACTAAGACTGTCGATTTTAGTTTTTGCCATATTGACAATAAGAACAACAGTTAAGATGATAGCTACAGGTAAAGTTAAAGTACCAACTAAATCCATCATAACGACAAATTGCATCGAGAAACAAAAAGTACCACAAAGATTACGGACAAGAACGAGTTCAAACAAATTGTGAATAGTTGAATTAATCCAGCGACGACGTTGAGATAAAAGCACGTTGAATTCATCAGGTACAATAGTTTTACAGATAGCATGAGGAGTAAACACCATTTTACGGAAAGGGAAATTACGAAGCATTAGTGTAGTCAAGAAACGATCTTCACCGAGAAGCAATAAATTCTTTTGATGAAGTGTATCAATAGTATTTGAAGAATATTCTTGGACAATTTCAGGTTTTGTAATGATAGGAACCCAATCACCATCACCTTTTCTAGCTTTGAGACGATACATACAGAAACAACCAGGTAAACAGGTAACACCACCAAATACAGCTTCAAAACCTTTAGCCAAATGATGGGAAATAAAATATTCGTATACTTGAATAGCTGTTACCCAAGAATCTCTTTTGTTTGCAATCTTGGTTTCACCACACAAACCCATAATCATGTTGTCATTTATCATACAATTAACCAATAATCTCATTGAAGTAGGATATACTTTAGTATCAGCATCCACCTAAAAATTATAACAAATTTTTAATTAATAATTCATATTTCTAATGTATTATTACTTACCATAAGAACAAGTTCGAAGTAATCTGGTGTAACACCCATCAAAAATTGAATCTTTCTAAACAATTCATAATCAAGTGGTGTCATACGATCATTATAAGTAACTCTGCTAAAAAAGTTCATCAAGATAAGTTGAGAATCACGTTTACCACGATTACCGGGCTTAGGTTTGCCTTGTTCATCAGGATTACCGCATTTAACTACTAAAATCACTGGTACTTTATGACCCTTACAAACTATAGAAGAAGTTTTCGTTAGTATAAATAGTGAGGCTTATAATGCGTAATATTTACCATAATGACCAGCATATACTTTTGCGCAGTTGTGTTGTTTTGAGCCAACAGCCACAGCAATATAAGGCATAGGTTCAGGATTTTTCATGTTTGGTTGGCTTTCATCAAATGTTAATAAAGATAAACACATTTCAGGCGTAGAAATAGTTTCACCATGACCAGTAATAATACCATCAGCAATTAAAAACAATAATTTACGATCATCAGGATAATCTGTATTTGATAAAGATTCAACAGTAGCTTGAATACCTTCAGTATTTTCAGAATAACATGTAATCAAAAGAACAGTAAAAAGATCATTTCCAACATCAACTCTTTTGCCTGCTACACCACCAGCAGGAATTAAAGTACTTCCTGAATCATTACGTTGCATCATACCAGCAGAATTAATATTAGACATTTCCATTGTTTGTTGATTTCTCATCATTGCACCACCAGCGGCTGAAGCAGAAGATGAAGGTACAGATGGAGGAGTACGAGATAGTTTACGAGAAAGGAACCAAGAAAAGATCAAAGCCATTAAGAAACGAGCCAAAACAATTGCCAAAACAATACCAAGAGAAGCAGCTAATACAATAGTAGAAACAAAACAACCAGTTGTACTTTTATCAATATGACCAGCTCTGTATTTTTGAACTAAACAGTTGATGGATGCCTTAAATTCAGGTCTTCTAAATAACATTTTTGTACCATCGCGACCACCTTCAGCAAAAGAACTATTGAGCAAGTCGCGAATAACCTTGTCTAAATCATCGGATTCAATAGGTTGAGGGTGTGCCAAAATATAAGGTTCCATATTTAATACATTTCCATCAACAACAATGAAATAAGTCAAATTTGCAGTAGCAAATTGAGTCCAATCGTAACCAACTTGACGAGATGTATTTACTAAACCATAAGTTCCTTGTAAATTTGAAATTGAAGTATCACCATATAAACAACCACCAATAGCACTATTTGCAGAACAAGGATTATTATTTACAGCAGCAAAAGTTAAAGCTTTATCATTTCCAGGATTTGTACAATCAGCTATATTAGTTCCATGTGTAAAATAATTTGTAATATCAGTTCCTGGTACAGTAGCTAAATCGTAGAAATTAAGACTTCCAGATGGATTTGAAGCCGACATATTAAATTGCCAACCCAAGACACCCAATAAATTAGCTAAATTTTTATAAACAAGGAGTTAGTTAGCATTTTACATATTAAGTAGTTTATAATACTTTACGTGATAAAGCTGTATCATTATAAGAAGCGTAATTCAGTTGATTATTAGATTGGCTTGCAGGACATAAAACTGAATTAAGACCAATAGTAATAAATGCAACAAAACCACCCATACAAACAATAAGAAAACAAAGCGTAATCTTCTCTCTCCAAGCTTGTTGCATACTAGCATCACCCATTTTAAATGCTGTAAGCATGGGTGGCAAAGCCCAGAATGTAACTATACGAGAAAATAACACCCATGGATCAAATACACTACGACTTGCTGTAGGTTTACCAGTTAAAAGAGGTGCGGGTTCTTGATAACGATCAGGACGAATCAATGTACGACCACGTTGTACATTATGACTAGCATTAGCAATAGAATTGCCTCCAGGCACAATACGACGAGTAGGTGCTCTGCCTAATGTAGTTGGACGTCTTCCAATTGAAGTTGTTGCTGCTCCTCCATTATTGTAGTGATAATTGTTGTCAGCGGGTGGTTGATAACCATATTCTGGTTGTCCACCACCACCGTTATTACCATAAGGTGAATCGTGTCTAGCTGGAGGCATTTTTTTTTATATATATATATGTTGTGGCAAGTTTCTTGTTCTCGCTTTTTTTAAGGGGTAATTTTTGTATAAAGAAATCAAGATTTTTTTTATTATCTCAAAAAAAAAAAAAAAAAAAAATTGTTGAAAAAAAAAGAGAAAGAAAAAGGTACAATAAAAAAAAAAAAAAGAGAATATAAAAGCAAGGGGACGCAATAAAGAATTAAAAAGCCCGAGAAAATTGAATAAACTGTTGCAAAAGAGAGTAGGAGAAAGAAGAATACAGACATTTCGAAAGGAGGGCTATTTTTATATTGATATAAAATTATATGACAAGTATGCACAGATTACACTGGTTGATTGCAAATTAACTTAGCACCTTCCCAAAGCGGAATTTAGTCTAGATTTCATACTCCTTATATGTAATGTAGATACTAACTATTCGTAGATCAGGAGAAGGGGGGGGGGGATGAGAGGAGGAGGGACGGGGAGAGACAAAAAAAGAGAGGGGGAGGATTGAGAGAGAGAGAGAGAGAGAGAGAATCAAAAATATGTGTACAAATATAATATATATTATATATATATATCCCTTGTATAAATATATATTATATAAATACAATATACTATTTCATGATAATACAATATACATACATACAGTATGTAACATTAAATATCAAGCTATGTATATGTGATCTCCGCTTTATTGAACATAATTCTCTTTACATTCATATGCTTTTACACATATACCATGTCGATCTTGTTATACAGTTTCATTGTCTGTGTACTGATAGCTGTGTACCCTCATGCACATATTTCTTTGTCTATTTTTCTAATAATCTACCAAAGGCAACAAAGCACGAATTCATCAACAAAATTCAATATTATCTTGTATCACATTAATTTCCACCAAACTCCCTTTTTTTCCCTTTTGATCTAGATTTCCCGATGATTTTTATAACTTGCTGTCTATAAATAAAATGATTTATATTTAATCTTCCATTTATAATTAATGAAAAAGTGTATAAAATCCTTAACTTTACTTTGCTCGCGTGTCTATTAATGTGTAGATTTCCATGTAGAAAAAAAAAAAAAAAGAATAACAAGAATATACAAAAAAACTTGAATTCTCATTGGATTCCCGGGTATGGCAATTAATCAAAGCTTTTTTTTTTTTTTGTTGTATTAAACGTATCAATCAAACAAAAATATCCAATTTAATAAAATTTATTTTATTGGATAACTGAACGTTAACCTATCTAACGCATAGATTTCCTGATATATATAAAATAAGCAAGCCACGAGAAGCTCAACAAACAAACAATAACCAAAGCCTTCTTTCTCCAAAAAATCGGGTTTTGTTTGTATATTTATATCCATGGCCTATATTTATAAAATATCACTTTTAACTTTTTACGCTTGATTTGTAAATATTTGGGTAGGTCAGATGTTTCGTAAAGTGGCTTTGGGTATACACTTTTATGCATATAAGCCAATCGTAATACACAAACATCATCCATAATTAAACATATTTACTGGATTGGATAAAATTTTAGTAAAAATGACGAGGCGGGCTAGGTATTCGATTCTGATAGGGGATAATCTTTGATCTGCTGCTCCTTGTTTTGATTATGCTTAAAAAAACATGCCCATTGCCATATATTAAAAAACTGACAGTTGCAGATTATTTTACGACCAATTAAATATCTACTTCAATACACCATTAACAATTAGCGAAATTTGAGCCCCTTTGATCAATAATACATCTTTCATCTGATCCCGCGCATTCTTTATGAGCCTTCGCACGTGAAATAATCAAGTAATACTCGTTGGTGATGACAATGACATTTGATGGTCTATTTGGTAAATCTATTTTTATTTCCAATGCAAATGTCATTGCTTGGTGTTTTTTATTACATTTCAATTAAATATGGAACGTTTTAAGGATACTAAAGTAATTTGAGCTTCATGTACTAAAATAAAAATATTTCAAAAAAATATAGTTAAATATTTTAACACTTTTTGACATGTTCTTAAGTAGAATGAAACTAACTTCTATGGGTCTATTATTTCTAAATCTTACGAAAAAAAATCCTTAAAAAGCAAGGAGATTTTGCAAAAAAAAAAAAAAAAAAAAAAAGACATTATACCTATACCTGGATCTAAAGGTTCGAAATGTAACAGTTTGATAATGACTTGCAAAGAAATGCATGTATACAAATATGCCAATATAAAATTTTGACATTATTTGCAAACAATTTCGACATGTGATGACCCAAGAATGAACAAAACTGTTTGCTGAATACTGAGTAAAAATACTTAAAACTGGCCGTGTAAAATATGCCAAAAATATGAAGAAAAATCCTACACAAAGTGCATATAATCAATTGATAAAAGTTATATCATATAGGTAGTCAGATGTAGAGTTGTTGTCGAGTCAGACTTTGTCATCCAAATTTACTATTACAAGCTCAACTTGACAACATTCCTAGTCAGATATACGGCTAAATAAAGTATAATTGCTGGTGACAGGATGAATTTTACATTAGTTTTACCAACAATAATTTAGAAGAAAATGTGCAAGCAAGGATATTTTGGAAATTGACAATCAAATGCTTTTTTGTAATGCGTCCAGCTCTAAATTGATCTGTAATTTCAAAAAAAAAAAAGCTTTTACATTTTATCATAAATACAGATTTTTTGTGCAACTCAGGTTTGCATTTAAGTCGTTTATCTATCATAAATCCTATTATATCATTAGGTTTATGAAACATTTGTATTTTTTGAAAACTTAATCAATGTCTCAAGAAACAAAGATTTATTTTTTTCTAATATTTTCAAGTACTTATTTGCTTATAGCTACTTCAAACAATATTTACAGTTCAAAATTTTTCAAAAAATGAATGTAAAATACATTACATTACAATTTTAATTATGCATAAAGAAGACGTTTACTTATTGATTCCAGTAATTTACAATTTACATTGCCATATATTCAGCTTTTGGCTGATCTAGAGTTATTCCAAATTCAAAAAAGTCCACTAAACTATAGACCCCACCTGGAAAAACTGGGCATTTCATTTTTATAATTTAACCAGAAAATCAATGGGATAATAAAATTATAGATCGATATATAAGCTAGGTATTACTGTTGCATTTGCAGCATATATTTTAAGACTTGCAGTCCATTTGGATAGATATTTGTTAATTACAAACATTTTTCCAATTGCTTTATTTTCTTAAGCAGAGGAAGAATTTTTTTTTGAAACATTGAGCTAGAATCTTTCAAAAACAGCGGTTGCCTAATGAAATCGAGATACGTTATTTGTATATCCATTACGCATTAAGTACAAACTCAAAATTCAATTTCAAACTATTGTTTGATTTTATAAAAGTCTTCAAAAAATATTTGAAACACTGCATACAAAATCGTTGGATAATTAAATATCTAAATTGAGGTGCTGATTTTTTGCAATCATAAAATAAATTCAATTAAATGCAACTCTATATTTTTGTTTCACTGAAAAACATTGATGTTTTGTCAAGATAATCAAAATAATAACTCACATTATAGCTTAAAATTTATAATGAATGAGCCCAAAATTGATTTGACAAATCTGAGAGTTATAAGTAAATAACGATAATTTCCGATACAAATAAAGTAGAGAAGACCACAAGTGACTCTATCACGGAGATTGTAGGGTCTTTATTATAAAGTTAAAAAGGAAGCAAGGAGCCATCGGGTCCTGGCTTCTAAAAGTGTTTATAATATTTCAATTCTATTTGGATGTTAGGTTCAATATGGGATTAAATTAAAATTTAAATAGCATAAATAATAACAAAAAAAAAAAAAAAAAAAAAAAAAAAAAAAAAACGACAAAATTGATCCACAAATGATTCAAAAAACAAATTTTTTTAATAGCTCATGAACTACCAAGTAAGTCAGGCTAGAGAATCAAATAGTTTTGGTAGAGTTTTAAAATTTTCATTAGAATACATGAAATTTAAATAACTATTTCAATAAGTTAACGTAAAATGCAATCCGAATTGTAGAGGTTTTTTTTGAAGATATACGCCACTTTTTATAACTATTTGTAAAATTTAAACAGATAAAATAATTTGTACCAAATTTATCTATTGATTAAGCTGTCAATGAAGGTTTTAGCTACATTTTTCATGGAGAAAACAAACTTTTTGTTATTGTTTTTCCAAATTCAAAGTCTGAGATGAGGGTATACTGGACTTTTTCGAGCAAAACCAAGTATATTACTTTTTTTTTTACATATTTTTGAGGATACCTCCACGAAAAATCAATATTTTAAGAAGAACTAAGCTGCATCCAACAAAGCTTAACAAGGACTTTAACATAAACGAAAATAACTGAAGCCCTAAACAACGAATATTCTAAAATCTATTGCAAAAAATGTCGAAAAAGAAAAAAAATCTCCAGAATTTTTTTATGCTTAAATATGTTACAAAGTGCAACGAAACAAACAAGTTTTATTTTAAAAAGTGTTTGAATAACTTAATTTTTCGTAAAGATATGAGAGCTCAAAGTTTTTTAATTTTAATAGTAAAATATATGTAAGAGTCTGAAACATTAGCACTGAAAAAGCTATATTAACTGCTAGAGATAGGTTATTTTTGGGTACGCATTATCGGATTAAAGTTGAACATTTCAGGTACACTGGCATATAATTTTTTCTCGGTATTATTTAGTGAAAAAAAAAGTTGAGCAGAAATGAAAAGTCAGACCTAATTTTTAAAGAAAAAGCGACGATCTTTGTGTGCGTTTGAATCTTCTATTAAACATAAAATAAATTTAGAATCAAATAGCATAATCTATTTTTCAGGGTCGAAGGTCGATCCTAAGAAGTGTTTAGTATTGGGTTAGGTATGTGATATAGACATAGACATAGATATGGCCTTTTCAGTCGAGAATTGAGAATTTTAACAACATACAGGCTGTTAAAGTTCTTTGCGTAGTATTAAATCAAAGCAACAGAATGTCAGTAAAGTATATAGAACTCAAAATTTTAAAACCTTCTTTTTACATGTCCCTGAATTCATATTTAATTATATGTACCAAATATGGAAATTATGGTATTTGTAGGTTTCATATGATGATACACTTTTTATTCGTAGCTGTCAAAATTATCTTAGTAACACGAATTTTCTATATTAATGCAAATGTATCAAATCGAATTATTGCCAATGACATTGTGAACAGCAATCCATAAAAAATTATTCTTTTTATTTACTATTTCTAATTACTGAAACTCAAAAAAAAAAAACTTGTAATCTGACCTGATTTCCTTCAGCAGAAGAGTAAAATGACATTACAACTGAAACAATATAAACAATGTCCGAAAGTTTAGTATATTATTATATCAATATAAATTCATTTTTTGTTTTAAAGAGATACTTTCTTCTTGTCCTCGAACATAAATGAACTCTTCGAAACAAAATAGCATTCAACATGATCAGCCAAACGTTCAAGGTATTACACCATAAAATTTCCAAACCCCAGATTTGGTATTAATATACAATTTTTAAAGAAATTCATCAAGTAAATAACCACCAAGATGACTACTTTACCACCATAGATATGAGAAAAATTGCACCACCACAAGCTGCTTTAACGGATTTAGAGCCTAGCACGCATAATCAGCATGTTACACCATATTCCACTTATAAACCCTCACCATTGCACATGGACAATGAGAAATGGAGTGTCAATAGCGCCAATGATATAAATCATATGCATCACCAAGACAGTAATGCTACCTTTATTGATGGAAACAAGCCATATACGCCACATAAAACCACTTTATTAGATGATGAACTAGAACAAGAATTAGAATCTAGTAGTGAATCAACAAACGACATTGACGATGATAAAGATCATGATTTTGATTGGAATGGCAATGATATGAGCGCAGACAAAGAAAGCGCTCGATCATTTAAACGAAATACCACGTATCAACGAGTCAGAACCTTATATCGAAAATATTGCTTTTGGCATTATTTATCACAATTCATGAAGCGTGTTGTCATTGCAATAATTGGTTCAGTAATTTTTATTACTGTAGGCGTATGCATTTATATTTATTTTCCTCGTCCATCGAAAACAGAAGAAGAAGATCCAAACTTTGACAATATTCGAGATAATGTTCAAGTTTGGATGTATTGGGCTGCATTTATGTGGCATATAGCATGGCTGAGTACATTTATGACTGAAGCAGTACCGTATATAGTAACGAAATGGGTACAATTCTTTAAAGGCCGTAGATCCGAGAGAGTTAAAACTTACATGGAAGTAATATATAGAACATTTGATTTTAAATAACTTTTTTTAATTCTAATTATCTGTTTCATGTGTGTAGTACTACATGAGTTTAAAATGTTATATTGGTCTCTTAGTTATCACTGCTTGGAACTGGGGAACTTGGGCATTCTTAATTACGATAGTTTACTCGGTAAGTTTCATTATCTTAATATTAGATGAATTCCTAATTATAGCCGCCTCAAAAGTCTGTCCTAAGGCAACCATATACAACCACATTATGGCGAGTTTTTGCTTGCATGTTTGTAGCTTCGGTATTTTTACTAGTTCAGAAAACTATTATTCAGGTCATAGGTAAGAAACATTTTCAATGTATAAATGTGGTTAGTACTTTTATCTAATTTGCACACATCTCCTCCTCAATTATAAGCATCAAGGTTTCATAGATTTGCATTCAAGGATCGTGCCAAGGCAAATAGAAAAGCAATTAAAAGTAAATGAAAAAAAAGGAGACCTCCCTTAATCTATATAATACAAAAACCAACTCACAGCAATCCCTAATTTAGTTTTAGATAGACTGGGAAAAGCAGAATTTCGATATCGTTCATCCACAGCGGCATCTAGAATGCGAAACCGTAAACGACCGGATCTTTCTGCGCAATCCACTAGTGATTTCCTAGATACCGCTACTGCAACAGCAGCTGCAAGTAGCGTAGGACACAGCACTGGCCTTTCACCTAGCGTTAGTACTAGCGAATATATGTCTGGAAGAGGAGATATTACATCTAGACAAGTGAGCTCCAGTGATTTATTGTATTCCTTCAAGAAAAACCTAAAGCGAGCTGTCATTAATGAACAACCGTATTTCAATCGTCAAATGAAAAAAGACATGGATATTAATAGTGATGATTATGCAAGAAAAAATGCTAAAAAACTCTATATTTCACTCGCATACCCAGACGGTATATTGCCAAGTGAAAATCAGGCACGACGTTGTTTACTAATTTCTGATTTCGAACCTTACTTCAAAACCGCTCAAGAAGCTAAAATTGCTTTTGATATTTTTGACCGAGATGGTAATGGTGACATTACTCGCCGAGAGTTTCGTGATACCGTAGTACATATTTATCGTGAGCGAAAAGATATTGCTATCTCTATGCGTGATACAGGCCAAGCTCTTGGAAAAATTGATTGTATGTTGTTAGCAATTAGCCTTGTCGCACTCTTGTTGACTTCATTTGCTATTTTTAACGTGGAAGTTTGGCATTCTCTTGTACCTTTAGGTTCAATTTTACTAGCCTTGACATTTGTATTTGGTAACACTGCCAAGAATACATTTGAAAGTATATTGTTTTTATTCGTTACACATCCTTATGATGCTGGAGATTACGTTTTGGTAGATGGCCAATACCTACTAGTTCATAATATGGGTGTTATGGGTACCTCGTTTGTTTCAGGTGATGGTCAGCTTATTTATGCACCAACTACTGTATTAATGACAAAGTTGATTACCAACGTACGACGATCCGGAAGTATGGGAGAGTCTATTAAGATCAACATTGACTTTCGTACAACCAGCGATCAATTCTGGGAGTTACATGACCGTTTGCTTGCCTGGGTAATAAGCCAAAGCCGTGATTTTGGGCCTGGGTTTGATCTTCGTGTCATTGACATCGTGGATGTTAATCAACTTATTTTAAATGTATGGCTTCCTCATAAGGGTAATTGGCAAGAACTTGGTAAACGCTTTCAAAGAAAAACAAGATTTATGCTAGCTCTTAAAGATATTATGACAGAACTTAATATCAGATACGAACTACCTACACAAAGAATTACTCAAGGAGTCCATACAGTAGAATCTCATCCGGCACCACTATTTGGTCAACGAGTTGAAGTAAGCCCTCAATCATTTAGTACGAATGTGAATGCTTCGCCTACTATGAATACTGCCCCTTCTGGTCCTGCAGAAGCAGAAGCCTATGAAGAAATTCGCAAAGGAAGAGCAATCCGAGGTGATCGCTATAATATTAATCAAGGAGGTTCAGCTTCAGCTAGTGGTGATGGTGGATGGTAGTTGTTTGCAGCTGCTGTTTCAGCTTGATTTGTTGTTATATAGCATTAAATTCTCTGAAAAATGATGTTTCTATTATAGTTCATTTGAATTTCAAGCATAACACCTTTCTTTCATTTCAATTTTTTTTTTATAAATAACAATCACTTCTATAGTTTTTTATTTTAAGCACATTTTGATGGGTTGAATAAAATTGGCTTCAAAATTAAATTAATGCATTTGGTCTAATTACTTGTGAAAATGTATTGAAGATATAAAAGATATCTCAAATACAGACATAGACGCAACATATCGTTAACTATTTTATTTCTTATTGTTTCTAATAGTATGTGTCATATCAAAATGCGCCTCCTTTTAAAATGGAGCGCAATAACTTCTTACACTTAAACTTTATCTGATATAAATACCTTCAAGGTGAGTATCTTTATACGTTGCAGGTTCTAGTATATGAAACAAAAGGAAAAGTATAACAATAATGATAAACGTAATAGATGCCTCGCAGCAATGCAAAATTATTAAGGGCCGATAGGCTATGCCCAATAGTACCTAACGCAGGAAATCATGGCAGGTGTAAAAATGTTTTCATATTAATACTTTTAAAATTACTTCAAATCATCGCATCTTCTAAATATCTCTCAAAGCTTCTTTACTTTCAAAATTCTCTGATTGTGTCAATTTAATTAACGGTAAGCATAATGTCGTAGCTGAAAGCGCTATTATTTATAACTACAATTACTTTTGCTTTAGCTCTATCAACATATACACTTTATTTGTAAAAGTATCTGAAGTTTCAAAAATTAAAATATAAACAAAAATTAAAATTCAAGTAAAAAATGTATAAATAAAATTAATAATAAAGGAGGATAAATAGAGAAATATGGAAAGCAAAAAGTTAACACATTGTACCAAATTGTAAGGTAACCAAAACCACGTACCTTTTCCCAAAGGAAAAATGTATTTTGGGTTTAACAACTCTAACTGCTATAGATTAATTTCTGGGTCTTGGTGGTACTTGTTGTTGTTGGTGGTGGTGGTGGCGGTGGTGGTGTGGCTCTCTTTGGAACCGTAATGGTTTCCCAAGTTCGTTGCGAATACATTGAACACTTTGAATCCTGTTTAGGCATGCAGCCAAATCCCTGTCACAATAGCAGAGAGCCCCCTGAGGTATATTGTGGCCTTGCTGGTTTTGGTTTGAGCACCTAAAATCAATATTGAATTGAAACTAGTATAAATTTAAACAAAATAAATGTATATACTCACATTAAGATATCACAATATATCTCAGGGGACTCTTCCTTTACGTTGTTTTCTTAAATTGGGGACCATGAGAAATGGTTTCAAAGCTCTTTGGTGTTATTCCTGACAAACTTGGCTTATTCTGAATTTGCCAATTAGGTAAACAGATATTCTATGCTTCCTTAATAGCCTTTCAAACTCAATATCTCCTGTTGGTTGTTGAAAACAAACATTGGGGCAGACCAATTACTTATGATGTACGTAACATTTGAGAACTTGTCCTACAACATTTCAGATAAATTATATCTTAATGTTTGCATGTAAGGTATAAGATAGCTATTAATAAAATTGGCCTTTTTGAAGTTTGAGCAGAAACCTTACCACCAAGAGCATGAGCCGATAGTTGAAGCCAGATTTTAATGTCGAAAGTGTTGCTTAAACATATTGTTACATCGAAATTTCCATTGTCCATTTCCCTTAGGAACTTGAATTTAAGGAATAAATACGCATGCCAAATTGCTATGTTAATAATTGAAAAGTAATATTTTAGCTGTCCCTCAAAGGCTTTTGAAACCCAGTATTATCCAAGCTTCCCTTTATGGTAGATATCCTATCAAGAACCACAAATCTGATAGTCGCATGTGGCTAGACAATCCCAGGGAAGTCCTAATCCATGGTATGTTGAAAGAGGCAGTGTTATATCTACGAAAAAAAATTGATTAGTATAAGAAGCTAGAGGAAAAACTCTATAAAAATCTAACCTTTAAAAAACAATCTTTTCTTTTTGCAATATAATTTAAAGAAAAATATATTTATGAAGCGAATAAAATGTGTACTGTGCTTCCACTCTCAATTTACCAGATGTTTGAAGATTCTTCCCATTTTTTTTTTTTTGTATGATTTTGGATACTTGTGTCAGGGTAAATTGCCCAGAAAAAGGAGACTGACTTAGTCACATGTTTGAAGCTAATTAGCCCAGCTGCTTGGAAATAAATTACCCAGTAATTTGA